>JAAAKL020001000.1:0-34177 GCA_010016065.2 Carybdea cf. marsupialis auct. non (Linnaeus, 1758) | reverse complement strand
GTTCGATTCCCCGTGGTCCCACGACTTTTCACCTTCGAGATTTTACAACACCGATGTCTACATTCAGTCATTACATGTGTGTACGCTTTGTTTTGATGAGTGGATATGAAGCATTGGCTGTAAGTCAGGAACACGAGAAAAGGACTGAAAGTAGTTGAAATGTAGTTCCCTTGCATATGCCCAGAAAATCATGGAAAGACAGAATGAAAAAATGCTGAAATCCTGACAATGGCTTACAAAAAGCAAGCTTTGTAGAAAGTAGTGGCAAAAACACTTCGGTTCTTTGGGAATGAAATGAGGGAACGGTATCTAGGAAGAAACTAATGACTGGTAATGTAAATGGAAGAAGATTCCAGAAGTAGACAAAAATGGAAATACGTGGAAGCTACATTCGTGCTAATGAAAGAGTATAAAATAAAAGGTTAAGTGGAATTGATCAGATTGACATCAGATCAGAAGTTAAGGTTGGGGTCATGGCAGCTCAAGTCTTTGTGGACGTAGCATACGGAATCAGAAACTGAGACAAAACATTTTAAAACTTCATTGAGGCTCATGATATAATGTTTGGCGTCAATTTAGCACTAGATCTTAGTTTCAGCTCTGATGAGTCTCATGACATACAGTTAGGAAGATGTGAGGGAGTCAGACGATTTGAAAATGATATTTTATATTCTTTCAAAGAATTGACAAATGAAAATCTCAACGAATACTATGAAAAGTGCATTATCAAAATCAGAGACATTTCCAAGTTTATATTCTATATGAAGATCTCGAAGAAGAGTCAAGGTGCAACTTATAATGTACAGTACATCTGTTGTTTGGTTGTGAAAATCAGTGGTTCCCAAACAGATTCCTTATGGGTCGGCAAATTATATTTCGGGATCCATAACCTATTAAGAATGGTACAATATTGTGTAAACGTCATTTTCTTTTCTTCTGGGCTATGGTTTCCAAACAGAGTAAAGGAAATGACCTTCATGTTGATGTGATTAATAATAAAACCATTATAAATGTATACAACGCATATGAACAAGATGATCTTTGGGTTAGACGGATGATCTTGGAATAGAAATTCTCTAAGTATCAACCCTTTATTTAGGTCCGGTCTTTCTACGCATTTTGCATGGTCTTCAGAGTAAAAATAACAATAACTAGAGAAACATTGCAAGTATGTTAATACACTACAACGCACGAACAAAGATAACAAAGAAAAAAGTCCCCAAATGTGAAATCAAAACAAAGGCAAAGTAACAGAGCTATGTATGATATTGAAAGAAGGGCGCAGCTTGAAAATAAGAAGGCTTTCTTTGACTTAAATTTCAAATTTAGAGTTAGCCAAAGTTAGTAGAATAAAGTTGGAAACAGAAAAAGGGTGCGAGTTATTAGCAAACTGTACAGACCGTCAGTATTTGATCGCCGCCTGTTAGACCACTTGTGAGTTTCAGCTTTGACTGAGAAAAGCCTCTCCCCTCCTCCGTTTTTTCCTATCCATAGTCATGGTGCGTGAAAAGTTGTCAAAGGATAATTTGTTCGTCAGAAATCAAACTATATACCTTTGCATCATTATGACCCACAATTGCGAGATCCTTGATAAAGAGTTAGATGAATGAGGAAACTAAAAGAGATTTCTTTCTGACGAAATGTAGTTGCTAGAAATGCTAGGTACACCTTATGGCTTGAAACTAAAACTGCCGCATTTTTGGCATCATTTTGCAGGATACAATTCATAAATGAGTCCAAAAAAGCTTGTTTAAACTGTAGTTTAGACAAACGATAGTGGGATTGAAAGTTAAGAAGCTTCCAAAATCAGATGCAAATGTGGAAAAGTCATAAAAATATCTTCCATATGTAAAGTTACGTACTGTTCATTCGATTTAAGACACTAGGATGAGTACAAGAGAATGTTTTACTTTCCGTAGTCCGTGACAACAGCAGCATTCGATGGAGGATCATTTCTTTCTTTTTTATTGACATTATTTCCAGTCCAATCATAATCTCAACTTCTCTATCAGATGTTTCGAACTAACTTATCAATTACAAGTCCTAAATCGTAAATATATGCCATAGTTGTCCATGCTGACCTTTCCAAAAATTCCGTAATCAGTGTTTAAATCTGAACATTATCATCGAGAGAAGAGGGTTTGAAATACCCAGATTTGAAAAGTTTCCAAAGTATTATTTATGTTGCTGATTCGTTTCTTGATGGTAACATGTTCACTTTCCTCTAGTATCTGTTCAAACTAGAAGTTGTTAAACATACGTTGACCAAACTTGGAAATAAACTGATGATAACAAA
Source organism: Carybdea cf. marsupialis auct. non (Linnaeus, 1758) (assembly GCA_010016065.2). Taxonomy (NCBI): domain Eukaryota; kingdom Metazoa; phylum Cnidaria; class Cubozoa; order Carybdeida; family Carybdeidae; genus Carybdea; species Carybdea cf. marsupialis auct. non (Linnaeus, 1758). The sequence goes on along the minus strand of JAAAKL020001000.1, from coordinate 31,881 downwards.
GAATTGGTTATTAGCACTAAAAGTTCCTTTTATTGAAAATCAATACCGTTTACGAGAATGTTTGATTGGAAACCATTAAAAAGGATGTTTTAAAAAAGTTAACACACTTGAACTTGGAGGCTTGGGTACTTATAGCTGCAACTGCTTTAGACTAGAGCTAATATCTCAAAACTTCTTGGGGGATTTGTTGTAGTTTTCTGCATTTCCCCTGCATTTTATTCAGAGCTGTTCTAAACAAATTCTCCTCATCACGATATCATAGATACCTCCCGTTCCTACTTTCATGCCATAACGCAGGATGTCTACAGTCGCAAAGAGTTTTAGAGAGAAGTGCTTTAAAGGCCATAAGTAAAATAAAACAGTATTTAGATACCATACTTTTTATTTCACAATTCTTCCTCTATTTTTCTCTAAACGATTTATATTTTAAGACATAAAGGGAAATAGTGTCTAAAATACCTGTTCCGATTAAGTATTAATACAAAGTTGGAATGTAGCTGACCAGCTTTGCTGAAAATAAATGTGCATTTGGACTTCTAGGGGAGGGGGGGGGGAAGCAGTGGCAAGCCTGCCTAGGCCTCTTCCGTATAATTCAAGCTTGGCTGTACTATTACTCCATTTTAATTTAATACCAAAGGGACAAGACTATTTCTAGAGCTGATAGACATAATAATAATCCCACCTGCTTTCATTTGCATTTCAGAAATTTATGTCAACTTATGCCCTTCTTAATACTTACCATCCCACCATTCCTAATCTTGAAAACCCAGGTTCATCTAGTCCAGGTAGGAATACGTAAGTGTCAATCCTTGGATGCTTAGAAGAAGTTGAAATAATATGAGGACATTGAGACCATAAAATTGAAATCGAGATGATCCAAATCAAACTTTGATTATGAATTGTTTTGTCTCTTCCGAATTTTACTTTTAGTCGTGATATGTGCTATTACTAGAATTGTAGTATTTTTAACTGACTTAGTAACCCGGGGCCTGCTTAGGTGCCCGCACAATTTTTCTACAGAACGGAGGGCTGGGGACATACAGCACAATCATTGTAGAAGGCAAAGTTACTTGAAAATATCTTCCCCAACCCTTCCGCAGATTCTCACGATTGTGAGTTAAGTTTTGTACATTGACGATACTTTAAATACGCAAACTAAGTCTTTATTCACATGCTATCAATAACCTCAAATCAATTGATTAAGTTTTATCAGGTCAAATGTACTACTCGTATCCTCAGCAACGAGAATATGCTAGTAATGTTTTCCGCAAATTATGCATGGTTCATTGATTAAGAAAAAAAGCAGTTACTCGAATCGCTTGGACACGTGGTTTTGATTATGCGGTTGCGATTTGTCCCTCAAGCTGGTGCTCAAAGCTGCCCAGCAGTGGAAGAGCAATTGAGTAACATGGTGAGGATATACAACCAAATAGTGATTCCAAAGGAACGTTTGAGGTCAAGTGGCCTTTCATCTCATCACATGAGCTGACACTCTGGAGAATAATTTACATTAACAAGCTTTTCCACGCTAAAAATAATGACATGTAGATTTCTTCATTCGAGTTTACTGTCTATGATTGACAGAGGATTTTGACGCAACGGGAGAATATTGTGGAGGAAGGGGTAAGAACAATTAAAACTCGCCAAAGCATGGCGAAAAAAACTGATAATATACTCAATGTGCGCAGGGAAAAGATTGTTAGATCTCTGAGCGCTGCTAAATATCTAGCAGCTGAACAGAGTTATGGACAGAGTCAACAATACAAAATCGACTTATCAGTAAGTTTCCAATACATTAGATTAAAGTTTTGAACCTGTGGGAACTTAATCAATGACCCGTTCACCTCATGTACGACATGCACAATTAGACCTGAACGAATAAAGAGAGTAGAATATATATCAGCTTACATACTTCCTCAAGGGGTTGTTGTTTTGGTAGGAGGTAAAAGAGGTGTAACTAAGAAATTCACATCGTGTCTAGCCTGAAATGTTCTGCAATTGCCCGGTGATAACAACCAATTATGTTTCACAGATAATAAATATATTGTGGATGAAATCTCTCGCTTACTAATAATGGATTCCATTCTCTCTGAGTTATTTTCTATTTGATACAACTGAAATCTCAATGCCCTTATTACTTTTTTGCTAAACTTTCTTTGAGTAATCTTCGCTAGTTTAAGCATAGTGCTCTCTGTTGAAGTGCTATGCACCTTTGGGTCCTTCTACAAAACGTCTGCAAGAAGATCTCAGATTTGATCCACACCAACAAGAGTCCTCAGAAGGTATTTTTTTTCAGCGTAAAAAGTAAGATAACAACATTACATGTTTGCGGGTAAGGCAAGGCATAGATACTAGCCTACAGCTTTTACCAATTTATCAATTTTCAAATTGAGTGGCCGTAATGTTAAATCGATCCTTAATTTTCAATTAAGTGATAACAAAGCCAGAAGCTGAAGATTTTGCAATGTGAAAAGAGGAAATTTAATATATGCCAAGGCAATATTTTGTCAAGTAATACTGTTGTTTGCTACTTGATATTTGCTACATCACTACCGTATTTCTTGTTCTAACCTCTTTACCACCTCGAGTTGTTCTTTTATAAACAGTTTTAGTATTAAGACGGAAATGTGGAGGTTGTTAAAAGTGTGGAGGTTGTTAAAAGCGAGATCTATGGCGTTGCGTAACTCTAAGCAAATAACATTTTGTTGCACCACTAAAAAATTATTCCTCTGTATTTTGAAATAATAGTAGCATTTAGCTCCTATTTATTGATATCAATTTAAACAGATATTTTTGAGAAAGCAATAGATTTTTGTTTTCTTCTAGATCAAGACATACACCAGCTTAACAGAGCAATAAGTTATAGAACGAATTTCGTGCAGGTTGTGAGATATTGTATTTCGGTTCCTTTCCAGTTCTCCTTATTTAGCCAGAAGTACCGCTGTGATAACGTTTCTGAGATTGTCACTGTTTACCATCGGCTGAATGTTCTTCGGAGAAAATTCATCTAATACACATGTTTCATATAAAAGCCCACTACCGATTTATTTAGGACGTATCATAAACTGTAATCCCTAGAAAGATTAAAACTTACAACACTGAAAAAAAGATAGAACAAGACACTCTCTTCGCTACTTCCATCCGAATTGAATCTTTTTACATCTCATTGAAGCTTCGTAGGACAGGCCTACGGCAGGTGCTATAAAGGACAAGATACAAACTTTCATCAAATTGAATGAAAAGATATAGCACGGGGCGGATCGGAATTGAAATACCATTTCGAGGTTTTTCGATGCTCATCTTCTACAAAGATGTCCAAAATTTACCCATACAGCTTCTTTAGACTGCCGATGAGTGTCACTTTTAAATGACTACAAACCAGACATAAATTACTACTTACGAAATAGAAAGACCAAACATGATACAAAGCTACCAGTTGTATGATGAAACTTTAATGAAGAAAACAGAGTAGGAAAAGGTTGTCTGTTTCTTTCTGTTCATTTGTTTACAAGTAGTTTCCTATCAACGCTGTAATCATTTCTAGGACATCGTTGCGATATAAGCAGAGCATCCGGAAAACGATTTTTTCAAGAGTATCATGGTATTCTTACTTGCCTAAAAGTTTCAATGTTTACGTGGCTACTATTGATCCTCCCTCAAAGAGAGACACCGGGCAAGGTAGCAAATGCTTGCGTCGGTGTTGATTTGCATGCATCCCACCCCTGCTTTGTTTTAAAGAGCATTTATATTAGAACATACCAGAATATTTGAGTCAGGACTACATTTTGGAGAATATTGTAACAAACTTGTTAATTATTTATACATAAATGATGCTATTGAGGCGGTTTCCTCTCTTCTAAAAATAATTTTTTAAATGTTCTATGGAGTTCGTGTTAATGTATTGTGCGAAGATAGTATAGGTACGATGCTTAAAAGAGAGACAGTAAAAAGCTAAAACGTCTTCTCATGCTTCAAATACTTTGTCACTAGTGCTCAAAGGGAGACGCTGGGTGCTATGTCTACTTCTCTCATACATATAGATTTAGAGGCCTGTCTAGTACGTACTGTTTTGTTACGCTTCACGGTATATATGAAACCTTCAAATCAAAAACATTACTGATTGGTGTACTAGCGAATCTGACTATTTCTAGAAGTTTAATTTGTACACACACACATATACACAAGCAAGCGCTAAGGAGTTTATGTCAAATGAAAGTAAAAAAGTCCTATTTTTATAAAATGCTTGTGTTGAACAGAGGACGATTTGCTTTAATCCTTATGCCATTCTTATCGTTATATCAAAAGGAAGTAATCGGCCTTCGGCCTCAATGTTAAGCGTTTATTCTTAATGAAACTTAAGCAAAGTTCGGTCTTCAGTAAAACTCTTTCCGTTGGACTGTAATGCAATAAATAGTATTAAATTTTCCTTAATGTAAGCAACAAGCAATGCGATGATTTGACATCATTTTGGTCTTCAGCGAAGCTGTATCTATTGGGAGGCATGTACAATAAAAGATAAGATTTACCTTTAAGTGGAAGAAACTAGTAATGCCGTGATTTTGAGAGGGTAACTTTTGTCCACCTACATTACCTGTACGTTACAAACATACTTAAACAGAACAGTGTTTTTAAGATAATAGAAAGGATAACTTGTTTGCCCTAATGTAGCTTTACATGAGAAAAATATGACGCTGATTGAGCTGAAGTCCGCACGCTTGTGCATAGCGTTTGATCTAGGATCCACGAGAAAGGATGTTACACCGCGAATGCGTGTGTCACGGGTTCGTACCTCGTTAGTGACATACTTTTCTATTTACATAGTATCTATTCAAACTTATTCCTTAGAAATGCAGTCTCCATAGATCCGAGTTTTAAGTGATTTTATTTCCATGCATTTTATGAAGGAGTTACGTGCCATTTCTAGTCGACTGTAATAGGACGATTGCGTGTTTGGAGCAAGAGTGTCCTCATCTCTTTGCAGCTGATACGCAAGACAATTTTAGCTGCGTAAAATTTTCTGCTAAATGCTATCCCATTTAGGGACTTAGTAGCATTGGTAAGACAGTTCCGTGTTATCAATAAAGTCATAGCCTCTACTTCTCCCTTCACTTCACTTGTTACTAATCTTGTTTTAACCACTTGTATGGTGAAGTTTATCTTGATGACAAACACTGATGGGGGAAATCTAGGTCTGCCGCAACCCTGTAAAGATTTTGGGTATTGCGAAGCTTTCATCAACGCCTGTAACAGCTTATAAATGTTTGATATGACTTTGTGCCGATGTTGCTCTTGTTCTACGAAATTTCTTGATGCGTTTGGTCTAGATGGTATGCACTTTGAAATCTCTGAAGTGCTTTAGTAGATGTATTAACACACATGTCGAATTGTTGTTTTGAATAGCATTCGACGAATAAATGTTTCTAACGCAATCACCTTAACAACAGCATGATGTCAATAAATTATCACCATGATGGTCAGAGTAAAATCATGATACAAGCATTTCTTTAATTTGAAAATGCCTGCAGAGTACAGTTTTCTTCTTTCTTGAAATCACTTTTCAAGAGTCTAGGATTCTTTGTTATTGTTGTTGTCTCTTGCATGTTACAACCCCATGGGTATTGTTATGGAAGTAGTCTGGGAAGGAGTTGAGTATAGTATGTGACAAGCCCATGACTATTCTTAAGATAATCACTGTTAATCGGAGGGTCAGAGTTCCAGAGTTCTTAGGTCTTCAGAGTTCTAAAAGGTTCAGAATCTAAGAGTTTCAGAGTTTTAGAGTCTTCAGATTTGAACAGAGTAAGTAATTTTTAGACCTTTAGAGTTCAGTTGTATTATTATATTGTGTAGAGAAATATGAAGGACAAGGATGATCTTGTCTTATATAGATTTTAGTTCTGAGACGATCTACTAATACTATTCAGTGCAGGCATTGTTGTGTTTTTTTTATAAATAAATATGCAGCGTCACTAATATAAGTTGTATTGAATAACGAATTTTAATGACAATATCATGAATTGACGTCTGCATTCGGTACTTGCTAGAACCAAAAATCGCATAAATGTTTACCTCTCGGTTCAGGTTTCTCAAGCAGTGAAATACCAACATGTTTACGTAAAAATGCTGTATTTACAAAGACTACAATAACTACGACCAACGTGGTTAGATTAATTTCCTCTCATCCTTTACTAGGCAAACGTTTTATTTTACTTTTTTAGATTTCCCGAAAATTGGAATTAGCAAACGAAGCAGTGGTGGTTTTATGGTATGGAGGGCAAGGTGGTAACCCAGGGCCCCGCACTTTTACATCTTCTCCTTTTTCAATAAGCTTTGTCAGTAATTTGGGAAAGGACCAGGAAGCACAACTAAGCGTCTATTCGGGACTTTTCAGTATCACAGCCAAACGTCAGTCCGTCAGCCAGTCAGTCAGCAGCTTTTTCTCTATTCGTACTCTTCCATGTTTACATGCGCTGCACTTCACAAAAAAATTATTCCACACGATAGGCACTGTAAAAGCCCCATCTTATGTGAGCTATATGGGGTGAGGAGATATTGACAATAATAGTCTTCTTTAATAGGGCCTGCATCGGAAAACCGCCCCTGAAACGAAGACAGAGTTCTGATAATTTCATCTGGGCCTTCTTTTTCTTCTTCTTCTTCTTCTTCTTCTTCTTCTTCTTCTTCTTCTATGTCCCGTCCGCAAGGCGTTGGTTGGATGACACATCTCTCCATAGCTCCCGCTCTTGATCTGCTCTCACAGCTTCAGGGTATAAAGGGAGTCCTGACCGGTCTGTGATGTTATCCATTCAGTTTGTTCTTGGCCTTCCCCTTGGCCTCAAGCCTTCAATTCGGCCCTCCAGTAGTGCTCGCTGGATACTATTCTGGCGTATGAAATATCCAAAGTATCTCATTCTCCTGTGCTAAATGGCACACGTTTTGCATTTAAATACGTCGTGGTCGGTCACTCTGTCTGACCATGACACAGCATTTTCCTGTAGACCCATTTGGGCCAGGAATGTCCAAATCGTGGCTTGCTAAAATCTTTTTCATATTCCTTATTTGATTATCCTACGTTGCTAGTAATAAGCAGGAAATAATATGCATTTAGTAATGAACTATTTAAAATACAAGTACAATAAGAAGAATGAAAACGAGGTTTTAATGAAGTATTGAAAAGCTGGATCTTCATCTTCGTAGGATTTTAAAAGTTATATGTTGCGCGAACCGACTCCAGCAACTAAAATTTGATTCATATTGCAATTCAAGGGGTTAGATATCCATGATTTAAGAAATGAAGGAGCACACATTGCTTCAAAAGCAAAGAAAATCACTTGAGATTGATATTTCTTACATCCTGATAAACAGCAGACACTTGAGTTTAAAAACTCTTGAGTCATCAAGATAATCATGCAGTGATAGACCAGTGTGGTGCACTGCTAGTCGTGATACGAAAGTGGAAATGAGTAGTAGAATGAAAACATGTATCGGCCTTAAAGAACCCTGAAATAAAAAACTCTGAAAAAAGGCTGGCTGACCAGCCGACATATATGTTTATTTTTATGTGGAAAATACGTTGTAGTGTTTTCTCTCCGTTTAGACTGGTTCATGTTTTTTCATTCAAGTTCATTTTTACAGCAGTCTATGAATCCTTTTGATTTGAAACTGTATTCAGCCTAGCCCAGTCGTTTTGGATTCCTTTTCATGTGTCATTTGCTTGAAATGAATAGACTTATTGAAACCAATCGAGGGATGATTGACGTGAGTCATCTGTCTGTAAAGGAAAAATATTTGAAGTTGAAGGGAGGAGTTAGATGTACCTTTTGACAAAGAGGATCTTGACATCGTCTGTGATAGCATAGAAAGCAATACACATAACAGGCTCCAGGAAAGGAAAGCAATAAAACCAAAAATCTAACAAATTGACAGCGAGTGAGTTGTTGCGAAAAATCTACAATTTAGTGGATAAAGAAACACCTATGGAAAACATATAACTGGTGGAACTGTGCTAAAACCAGTAGGAAAATAAACAGGAAGGCATTAAAGAAAAGAATACCAAGATAATGTAACAGTAAATAAAAGAGGGTAAAGGACTACTGGATGTCATTGATAGATAGAAAATTGATAAGAGTGAAAGAAAGCAACAGACAAGAGTGTTGAAAGATACTACGAATTTCATTAAGGATTACACGCCAATGACAACAGCAATGCCATCATGGCTAAATCCTTAGCTTAGTAGAACGTTGCCACCTATCCTGAAGAGTGAAATCCTGATGGCCTTCCACAGATGAAAAGTAGCGCAAGAGTGACAAATCTTTATATACAGATTCAATTATCATCGATCTGATAATAACAGGTGGTGAAGCACACACTATTTAATCTTGAAAACCTACAAGGGAGAATTTTTGATGAAGTGAAAAAATAGCCATCAATGTCACTCATACGCACGGAAATAAAAAAGGCTTCGTAAACAATAGACCATTTAGCAACCTAAATCAGATCTTCAAACAATAGACTAAAAGAATGTCAAACTATAAGAATCATGAAAATCAATCACACTGATATAAAAAATTACTTTTGATTTAAAAAATTATCCCTTCTAATAAAAAGGATTTGATTTTTAAAAATGCTTCTAATCCATTGGTTTTTGGTCGTAAAACATTTACTCTAGTCAAAAACATATTCCTCTCAATTAAGAAATGTCCCGTCTAATTAATAGCCTCGTTACCGGATGGGTTTCATGACGTAACACTTCACTGTTTTACAAGACGAGACAATCGAGTACAGATTTCCGGAAATAAGAAAATCTGTCAACCAGTCGCGATAAGGCAGGTTTTTTCTAGTAATAATCCTCCACAAAATGTGATGGAAAGAAACGTGCGCTATAGTGGAAGAAGATGATACACGTTAGACATAGCAGCTGGTTTAAGGAAGACTTTCATTTTACTTCCCGAGGCCTTATTTTCTTGAAATAACAAATATTTTGGGCGAGAAAAAGATGGCAAAAAAACAAATTTCTATGTATTAAATGAACAAATAGAATGCTAGTTAGCAATAGCATTTCATGCAACACCAGCCACAAAAAATTACAACATCAAAATGCTACTATTGACAAAAATGTTCTCTAACTCACGAATTCTCGTTTAACAAACTGATCGTGTACCAGTTGCATCAGTTCAATATTGTTGCCATAATTATTGATAAATCTGTACTTTTGACTCAGCTTCCTTTATGGACTTCGCAAAATATCTTCCCATAAATTGTGTTGAAATAGTTTATGAAGTCATTCATATTGATGTTTTTAACAGTTTTGGATTAAGTGGCACAAAAACGAGTTCTGGCGTATATGTTGTTGATCTGGGATGTTGTTTGTTTGTTCGTTGCTTTGCCAGAAAACTAAAGTAGCATACCACTGTTCAGGACCAGAGTGTGGTAGCTGAAGCGTTCAAGGCAGTTGTACCTCCAATTTCAGCATTTTGGAAGTACTTTCTTTCATCTTTGCCTTGCACACCTGCGCTTTGGAATCCGAAGAGGAGATACTTCATAGTATCGACAATGAAGAAGTGTTCTCGAATCAGGAAGATAGTCCCATTTTCTATTCAAATGTTTTCAAGCTTTGCAAAGCCATCCTGCATCTGAGAACGTTCAATACAGCTGCCGTCAACATTTTAAACTACTAAATACAGCAGCCACGGTGTACATTAGCTAGCGCATAAAGCAGCTGGTTTGTAGGGGGGAGAATCTACCTGCCATGTTGTGGAAAGGGCCAAAGTGACGACAACACGAAGAAGTTGGTTCATGGCTAGTGGTCAACTGCTTGCAGGATTCTAGTAGTTGAAAGTTCGTCCCCCTCCTCTGACGTCCTTACATATGGGCTTTGCATGCATTGATCATTTGCATTTCTTCAAAGGCATCAGTCTGGAAGACGACTGCATTTATACTTGGTGAGAGTAACAATACTATTCAATTTATGCCTTTCTGGTAAATTTGACTGCTAACGAATGCAAAAACGCAGGTCTTCGATTACCAAAAATATTTATTTACACGTTGATTATAATATGATGGCTTGCTGTTTAGCATTGATGACATTCCTCTCTATAGAACTCCGTTCTGCGCATCAAAGACATTATTTACTCTCCTTGTCTGAACCGAGCCAAGTTCCATTTCGTGTCGTCTCAATGACTGATAAATCTGTATTGTCAGCTTCTCATTGTGGTCATCAGCATACAATCCGCCTTCCTTCCCTCAAAGGTGGATTGATTTGTTCCACTTGCTCTTCGTGGTATGCAAAGCATTATGTGCAGAAACCACACTTCTATCTTATTGATTGTCCTTTCTCTATGCTTGTTCAGCGTACAATTTTTCACAACAATGAATCATGAAAAGCTCTTATTAAGACTGTGTAACTCTGTATCTATCACGAGAAGACATATGCCTTTTCTGAGAATAGTCATTGCTTTTTTAAACCCTATTCTGCGTGTTCAGACCTCATATTGATGCTTACTAAATAAATAAACTTTAACAAACTGTCAGATATCTTTCTTACCCATCAAATTTCTGCATATTTGGGAATCTGTTCTTCTACTTTTAACCACAGTTTTCGTCTTCCTGTTCTTGGTTGCCTGACCTAACGTTTTACTTCCCTCTATATCTCATCTAGAAGTCTATGCAATTTTTTTACATCTCAGCAATAAGAACTCTGTCATTCGTATAGCGCATCTTGTTGATGTTCCTCCAAAAATCCTTTACTCTAGATAAATCCTTGATATTTCAAGGATGTTCTCACAATAAAGGTGTATCAAGACAGTGTGCAATACGCATCCTTGATGAACACCACGTTTAATCTTTCTGTATCCTCCTAATCACGAATGCAGCCCAAGTACTTGCTAACACACGTTCCTTATAAATGCTCAGTTCTTTTCCATTAGGGCTAATTTGCTCTAATATGTTCATAATCTCTTCGCTTATAAGCATTAGAATAACCTATAAGGGACGGACATAGGTCCTTTTCCATTTCAAAGGGTCTTTCAATCATAGCGAACATCACGTACACGGCATAGGATGCCTTACTTTTCTTTTATGAAGCTACACGTTCCCACGTTAATGATAAAGGTGCTTAAACAACTGACAAAGAACAGGAGAAACACCAAAAAAGAAAACTGTAGTACAGACAACGTTCATCATCCTCAGACTTCCTCAGGTTCATTTGAAGTTGGCTAAACTGAACTCGGGCATCTACAGCAGTGGTTCCCAAAGTGGGCCACTTCGTACATAAGGGGAACGGAAAATCATTTCCATGCTTAAGAGGGGATAGCATGTAAAGGAGAACGATTTAAGGTGTATTGAAGTCTAGGAGGTATGATTGAATCATCAAGTTTACAAACTAAATTACATCACAATATTTGTGTCTTTCATACGAGGCTATGCATAAACTGATTCTTCTCTTCGATTCAGGTGTAAGTGAAGTCTGGCCGTTTCAGATTTGCATCAGGCTTCTCCATTGTATCCAAGAGTAAACTGCTGTAATTGTGTAAGTGTGCTACAACTGTAACATGCTTAATGCTCTTCCTGTGACTATTATTTGAAGTAAACACTGGCTCTGCACTAACTTAAGGTTAAGAGGGGGTGACGTACTTTTGTGGGGGTATGAAAGCTTTAGCTACATGCTGAAGTGTGGGGTCGATGGCGGAGAAAAGGTTTGGGAATCACTGATCTACAGCACAGATTCATAAACGATTTTAGTGGGTCATTGTAGTTTAACAGTATATCATCAATCTATGACTTTATTTTGCTTCTCGCTTTTACCACTGGGTATATAAATATTTATGGCATGGCTCATTAGATTGATGTGTCGATAGCTATAGCGTTGCAAAATTGCTATTTCATTAGGAAGATCTACGACTATTTAGGTCTATACATGTTAATACCTTCAAAAAATAACCAATTCTTCACTTTGCAAGCAGAGAGTCAGCATTTTTACTCAGGACTGAAGGAGGGACTTGTCCCGTGCTACCCTTTCGGCCAGGCCCTAAGACCATTATCTAACTTGATAGGAATCGAGTATTTGTTTGCATTCACTAGTCGTATTTTTATTCCTCTTGATGTGACTCAGCAGGTTATGCTTCTTATTAACTTAAGTTTCCTATTTGTCTTGCCACTATTACTTGAAAAACAGAACGTAGGTTTAATCGCAGCACCTCTTGTGGTTCTTGCACTTAGAAATTTAACGAGACAAAATGCAGCCGCAGTGACTTTTCACTTATTTGTTAATAAGATAGGGTTTATCAATAGCCTCAAAGCCTTCGTGTTTTCCTGCTAAGCACATGAGCTAGTCCACATTTTGCACTTGCAACAGAAACTGCGTCTTACTTTCATTCCGCAATTTAACACATGTGGCCGTAGTGCGAGTTCAAAGGTAATGAATCGAGCTGTTGATAAACAGACACACACGGGGAGTGTGTTAATGTGACTGAAAGAGGCAGTAGCAATGCCGCATTGTTGTTATTATTGTTTTTAATAAGCTGACTTGTTTGTGCTCTTTGTGTTTATTGTCGAAAGGAAGTATAAACACGCGATTTCTCCTGCGAAAACAAAAGTGTCAAGCTGTGCTCAAAGAACAATTCCCCCTGTGTTTTTCTGACGAAGAAACGACTTGCAATCAGAAGTAGAATGGACATCCCTTGGATATTTATTTCAGCAAATAAATTTTCTGTCTGAGGAGGAATTTAAAGATAATAATTTTCTGAGACAGATCAACAATACCTGAAGACCGCGAGCAGGGTGTTGTCAACTTTCTGTTGTCTTCGGGTACACGAAATGAGCAGACTACGAGAAGCCAGCATGACTCACTAAGGTGGATCACTTGGTTCCCATGGAGACGACGTGTAACCTTTCACGAGTGTTGAACCGAAGAACGCGTCTTGTGTACACTTACACTGCTCTGCTAGGCACAGAATCGAGACAAGAAGATACAGCTACAGCTTGAATGCCGAGACTGAGGACTGGCCCTGTCGGCCTCCGTAGCAGTGTGGAGACTTCAGTGATTCTTGACGCAAGCATAATTCATCTTTGACATCATTTGTTTACATTTGCTACACCTGGAATCGGTGGTCACGTAGCTCTGGCTGAAAACAGGGATATGCAATGTAAATTGGGTTTGCCCATAACGCATCGCCATTCATGAAATGCCTGAATATAATATCGAACCGCAGTTACTTATTCCGCATTGCCAGGAATGCTAATGAAATAATGTCGAGCTTGTTATCACCACAAGTAGCCCGCATTGAGCACGTAGATCTTTTCAAATAAACTGGAAGGGGTTACCGGGAAGATCTCATTACCATTTGCAATCTCTCATCGTACCTCCTGATAAGCAGAGAGGCATCCCCAGGGGAGACATAAGCTCCCGGGGGGCACAGAAATCATTGAGATTGCTTAATTAACTAAGCAATTTATTTCGTCAATTTTGTATGTTACAATCGTATAAAATTGTTTGTAAAAAACCAAATAAAACAGTGAGGTACACAAAGGTGGTGAGTAGAAGAGCTGAAGCCTTGCCGCAATTTAGCGCATGTAACGATGTGATGAAAAAAGGGGAAACGGGCACCACCAGACCTTTTCTTGGCCTTTTCATTACCATTTGCACCCGACTACAGCAAGTGCCCTCATTTCACTTTTCCCCTAAACGCTCTCCGCCCTATCCTCCGTCGACCAGTTAGATCTTATCATCAGTGTAAAAACATTATGGTTCTTCAAAGCAGAGAGGGAAACAGGAAAGAGATATTAGGAGAGGCCGGTTAACAATATAAGAGCTATAATACAATATAATATAAGGGTAACACTTCATAACACCCTGGATCGACAATGGTTTCTCACGCGGAAAGAAAATGAGGAAAACAGGAGTAGTAAAAATTTAGCATTTTACGTAACGTATCAAAGTGTTAGTTAAGATGGTGTATTTACATTAAAACTGATACGAAAGGAAAAACTTCGGCCCGCTTGGACTGGCTATCTCCCTCAACCCCAGGCCTTGAAGTCGACTATGGCAACTCGCTGACCTGGTTTATGCGAGCTAGTATAGTACTTATGTCACCGAACAGCGGTCATGTAAGTACAATTCAGATGAGAGCGAGACAGATATTGGCGACATCGTCAATGTAAATAGAGGATGTCTAGCCCGGAAAAGTTACATGTAAACTCCTATTTGTTACCTACCCGCACCTCCATTTTCGGCCTGGTAAAGCGGATCTAACTCATCCTCGCCCGTCATGGTCAACCGGCCCCGAAACTCGACGATTGATCAATCACAGCTTACAATTATTCCTCACTATTTATCAGTGCATTGCGATTGGTGATTGGTGATACAGCTCCTTCATATAACTTATTACTTCTGTTACAACCTGATTTTCATAAACATTCACATTTGAAATCGGCAATAAAATTCGATAGCCTGGCATATCTGTGCTTAGTAACAGGCGTGTAAAATAGGTCCTCCAAAGAGGGCTTGTGCCCGGAAATTTTGGGATGTTGATGCCCTCTCCTATGTATGAAAAAAGGAGCCCCTAACCTTTTCCAGATCAGGATTACTAGTAAAGAGACTGACAAAGAGTCGAATTTCTTACTTGTCTTGGACAAGAAGTCTTTACGCAACGGTTCTTGTTCAATCAGTGGCACAACTACAACATTTGGTGAGGAAAAGAATGTTAATCTAAAGTAAGCTGCACAAGAAAGATCTATTTCGGTAATTTCGTGCTTCCTTATCCGCTATCGTTATAATCTTGAAAGGTTGCGTAATAGGGGACGGCACCTCTTGCTCCAGCAAAAATGCCCCCTCCCTTTTCCCTGGGAATGATATGAACGTAACAAGATATCCCCTCCCCCACGACACATGTATTATATTTGGAGATATCTTATGTTCTCAGAAAAAGCGGCTTGAAATTAGGATACTTTGAACTTGGTACAGCGAGGTTCATCTCGACCTCTCCAGATTTTAGTTATCTCTGATGTCAGGGTGACGGTTTATCAAGAGCTTTGTAATTAATCCTTATTGATGTGTGTTGTAAATAACTTGGGTCTTCCGGTATTGCGGATCTCAAAGAATGCTAACAATGGGCTTTGTCCGGCATGTGGGAGGAAGCCTCCGGAGACCACAGTCAGGCACTGTACTTAACGGTCCACTCTTTCCGCATCTTACTATTTTTACTATTGTATTCGATTTGGTCGATATTTCCATGTGCAGGCCCTGACGAATTTGATAACTTGACAAAAAGTACTCCCTGGACAGCGTTATATACACGAAGCGGCAAGGCAAAGATGTTCGCTTCTTCTGTGTGTTTTCGCAAATGACATCCGGTGTCATGTGAAGACAGCTTTCTTCATGTGCGTCACATCAAAGGATAAATGCTAAGAATAGAAAAATTGGAGGGGAAAGTCACTCCCAGGCAATCTCCCGTATATTTTGTAATATTTTATTTTCCTAATAGAAGTCCGATAGAAGATATTTTATTGTTGTAACGTAAATCTTGAAATGTTTTTCGTGATGAGTGGCTGTGGCCCCTCAAGAAAATCAATACATGATTTTTGTTAAGCAAAACATATTTCACCGCCATGAAAATTGCTTTGCTTTGATTATTTCATCATTAATGAGTTACTTATGAGTCAATAATTAAAGTAGGTGACTGGATATCCTTGCAAAGATATTTAATACAGAACTGAAGAACTTTAGGCATAAGTGTAACAGAAGAAAATCCTATAACTTTAACTTTATTTGATTTCATAGTTTTTGCCGTTCACCTTCTAAGTTAAGATATGTATGTTTAATTTTACTTTTACCCCCTCCATGTTGTGTATCACACGGACATTCCAAGGGTGTTCAAATAGTTATAAACATCCATCACACCAAGTGATGTCACAGGATTTCTACTCTTTAGTATGGCCCTCCTTTGGAAATTCTGACGTAGGCTTCAGCACTAAATTCATAAAAATGAGGTTCCACAATACGTTGTTAATGCACATGAGTGTTTAGGAATGTATAAAAGAAAGAAAGAAAGAATTCCATCTCAGGACTGTAATAATTTTGAAAGTTTTAGCTCCCATAAAAATTAAATAGCAGTGCATCCTTATCGATATCAACTTCTTATAGCACCTTGAATGACGCCAGAAATCTTTACTCCATTGGTTCTGCATTTTGACCATTCCAAACCACGTTGTGAGGCAGACTCTGATTTCCATTTGGAAGGAGACCTTGTTGGTATTCTTCCAATGCGAAGGGAAAGGGATGACGTCACAAATCATAAGTTTTAGAAATAGTACAATCTGACTCCAGATGTCAAAAGGCAAGCTTGGAATAGGCCGCTTCCTAAAGTAACAGACCTATAGTGCATACAGTATTTAAACTAGAGGCGTTTGAATCTCAAAAATCTCTGGTCAAAAATCTGTTAATATTCCTTGGTTCGTAAAGTTAGGAACCAGCATTAAACAGTAGGGCTACATTAGAGAGATTCAAAACTTTAAAACCTGATATTTCCGTATTGGGAAAAGGCATCACTGTCAATTTTGGCCATTGACGTTCTCATTAAAAGGGTAACATGAAAATTGAGTTTTTTCCCCTTAATTCAAATATGTTCAAAATCGTGACGTCACACTTTCCCACCACATTTGTAACCGATGGTAATCTTTGTCGACAGATACGTAGATCTCTCCAATCCTAGAATCTGTAATTAATCTGGATTACTTCAATACTCCATGGGTGAGTTTCCAGAGTAATTTTTAAATGTCACTTAAAGGTCCTACCCATTTACGTGTGAGATAAGGGCATATGCATTGAAAGACTACTTTCGGAAAACAATACTTTTAAAGGCTGTTACACTAAGGTGGGGTCTTTTTGAAGAATGCGTAACTCCAGTTATTGGGTAATATAAGTGACGCTTTTAATCTCTTCGTGTTATTTTGAAGAGAAAGAGGACTAGAGAAAGAGGAAGAGAATGAATAAAATGGTCTGTATGAATAAAATGGTCTGTGCTATTCCTCGGGATAAATGTTGAGCTTTGCAAGCATATGAGTGATTGTGGTTCAAGCCCCAGACATGAAACACATGTTTGTGAAAAGGAATGTAAACTGTCACATGTTAAGTCTCCGAAAATACGTTAACCTTGCCTTTTAATGTGTTGAGAGAAAGTTATAGTGTGAAAAGAAGAGAAGTAACACTTAAATCATTCTTTTTTTCGTCTAAAAAAGACGCGAACATCCATCTCTCCGGATGTTTCATTCTTATAAGAACTGGAAATTAAAATCTATACCTCTTAATTTCAAAAAAGTCTCTACATGAATACAGCATGATTTTAACAGCAAATGTCCTATCATTCTAGATGTAAATCAATTACAAATATTCATCTGCAATTTCTGTTTTGGACTACATTTCAAAAACAACGCATTTTAAAAGCACCCACAAATGCTTTTCCTCCCTCGAAGAGAAGTGTGTACCATAGAAACTCTCCCCCAACAAGCTAAAATACGTATTAAACAAAGTTCATGGCTTTCTTCATCTCGTTTTATATGAAGATTTCAAAAACATTTCTACGTAGTTCGACAAGAGATCCCTACCCTCATATACAACTTTCGATAGACAAAAACAACTTGAGCTTCGTGTTTCCTACAACAAAAAATAGCTCGCTTTAGTAATTCAAAGGAAAAACTTCACGACTTTAAAGTGTTCGAATAGTTTAAAATGCAACTCATGTATAGTGCGATCTGCGTAAACAGTACTAAATTGTCAAACTTAATGTATTAATTAAAAACTCTGCGGGGTGGCTTCCTGTTTATGAGTTGCAGTCCTCTAGGGTGTCCCTCCAATACTATATCGTCTAATAAGAACATAAATTACAAACTTGCATACTCTTGAGGCAACTGTCATTATTTTTTTCTAGTCCGACCAACAGATTAGTTAAGTATGAATTAATAATTGTATCAAAATCGCATGTTCCACCGATTTTCGTCATTACTTCATCCTTCCTGCTGATGAAGACAGTCAGTCAAATGTTGGCAGCAATACCTTTAACCCACGGCGAGATACGCCTGTTCAAAGTTTAACAACACTCTCATGAAAATCTTTTCATTAGAACCCAGTTTGTACTCTTTTAAAATTAGAAAATCTACTAATATTTTCTTGAGAGTCTTTGCATATTTAAATAGTGATTGATTGTAGTTGGAGTACGTCTTAAAATTTGATATTTCTATTACAGGCATTTGCTGGTCAGAATATGACGACAATTTTTTAAAAAAAAATTGGTTTCTAAAACGAAACGTTTGTCGCCGTCTCCTCTTTAGTAGGCTATCGTGGATAATGAAAAAGTGATGGAGTTTTGCAAATTTATAACCTCGTTACATCGATTTCTCTGAAGAATTTTGATATTTTAGGTGATGTGTAAACGTTGCAAAGAATTAGGCTTGGCAGAAAAATAAATTAGGAACTATGACTTTAGCTGAATGAAATTCTATATTTCTAAGGTTTTCAAATAGCTATTACCGTTTAAAACAAGAACTTAATGGATCACTTACAACTTTAGGGGCTGCGTACTTAGGTCAGTTGTGGGAAAATCTGATTGATTCTTAGCAAAAAATGTCAAGCCATTTCCACAACGCCTTCGTTCGTCACAAACTAAACCATCTGCATAAGGCCTCAATCTCCTGTCAAAATGCTACGAGCTCCTGCCTTCATCAACGGAATCCTACCATTGGAATTACCCATTTTTTAGACAACAGTTTTCCAATTTCCTTCTGCAACGAACATGATGATAGACTCTATTGTTGGCGAAAATCTGATCACTACAACATACGCAATTCACATACTCCTCATATATGACACCATTTGACAACGGAAAAATCTTTTTGAGTAAAATTAGACTCTCTGTTTGTCAAATCCACCTGCTTGGCATGGAATGAGCTGTTTCCTGAATTGACCTAAATTGCCCCTATATGGAACCAAAATGAATTAGCCAAAGTAGAGAATAAATGGTGTAATTGAAACAAGAATGGGTTAAAGACTTTTTTACTCTCTAAATTTTTATTTCTAATGGAGTATACAACTCGTGTAATCTTTTAGGACGTCATAGGCAAGGTCCTTATAACAGCGCATTTATTGCCCTGCTGCTCTACTGTTATGAAACTATTATCTATTTCGCAAATTACTGTCACAGATACTGTGTTTGCTACTGGTATTGCTACTTGTAAAGCTATTGCTACAACTACGACTTCAGTTTCTCTTAAAGCTTTCTTTGTTGCAAATTATACTAGGGTAAGTACGTCCTTGAATTTTACTTTTCATGCTGCCATTCTTAAGCTTGTTACTATTGCTGCTACCATCACTTGTGTTATGCATGTTTCTACGACCGTTGTCGAGAAATTGCAATAGCTACAGTTTAGTCCACTGCTTAATCTACAGTTTAGTTTTCACTCAGGATAAAGCTGTAATCGATAGTTAGTTTCTGCATCCTATAGCTTTCTGTTGTGGCTTCTGTAATGGCTACTACTATGGGGTTATGCTATGGCTTTTGACACTGCTATAGATACTACAAATAATACAGTTTGGATTTTCCCCGTGGAATCTACTAAAGCAACTACTTCTATTATTACGTCAACAGCTACTTCAACGGCTACTTCAACGACTACTGCAACGGCTACTGCAACGGCTACTGCAACGACTACTGCAACGGCTACTGCAACGGCTATTGCAACGGCTACTGCAACGGCTACTGCAGCGGCTACTGCAATGGCTACTGCAATGGCTACTGCATCGACTACTATAATGACTACCACAACAGCTGTTACCATCGCTACTTTTGCAAATACTGCTATGGCAACTGGATCGTCTACAGCTGGGATAGTCGCTATTGCTGCGGCTGCTATTGCTGCGGCTGCCATTTCTGCGTTGCTGTTACCCATACCGCTACTACCATTGCTGCTGCTTTGGTCATTTCTATGGTTGCTTAGATAGGCAATGCAAGAAATAAGTTGGCTATTTAATCTGTTATTCCAGAAGACTGCTTAATGCATGTTATGGGAGTATGGAAAACGTGTACGAAACCAATTTGTAAATTACGCGACTCTATGACCAATATTATTCGGTCATGAAGAACTATTTGGTAACAACATACAAATACCTAATAGTAAAAATACTGACAGATTTTCGGTATGTGTTTACATTATGATTTCCTTGTCAATTACTACTGACTTGTCTCTTGTATCACATAGTTTTTTTTACGTCTGCTTTGAAGATCAGACAAATCTACGTAAGTGTCAAAATATTCCCCTACCTTCTTGACCAACGGATACCATTCGACTAGCTCTACATCTGTCATAGTAAAATCAAAATATCATGTTGATAAATGCCTGTGGCTGTTGTTCTACTTAAATACATACTAACTATTTTATATGTAAGCAAATCAAGGTATCTAGCATCAGAAAAATTTATCGGGGAGTGCAGAATACTATTTAAGCTATCAATTGAGAATATAACATCCTCGCGGTGGGAAATGTCGTGAGTTGTGGCAACTATAATATAGGTAACGAACGGACGAAGAAAACATCCGCTGATTATCACTCATCAGGTTGATATTTTGAAAACTGGTCTTCTTAACTTTGCAAGACGAAACCCTTGTAAGCCAATTTCTCTACATTTCGTTGCTCCGATACAAAACAGCAAGTTTGTAAACGTTGTTTAAATAAGGCGCCATCGGCAATCATTCTGCTTCAAATAATAGTGAAGGCTTGCCTTCAGGCAAATTCTGCAAGATATCTTGCAAAGATTGGTTATGTTTTGTTGTTGTAAATTCTCCGAGGCGAGAAGTGCAAGTGGTCTGCTTGGCGCTACGAAAACAATCCAAGCAGTGAGAACATTTGGGCTTCCCTACTCAGATAGCATGTTCTAAACCCCAGTTGGCACGTGTATCCGTTCTAGCATTTTTAGTAAAAATGTAAAAAAATCGTATATGATCTGAATGTACATTACAAAATCAACATCTGGTGAGGATAAATATCTCTGTGTTAAGGTAAACAGATTAATTTGAATGGTCCCGTGACTACATTTTGTTGTAATAGTGGAAAGTGCATAGTCTGATTATTTTTTATTGTTTGCTCGAACATTAGAAATGAAACAGACACGGGAAATATGGAGACAGAAAACGTTGGCACAAATAGAAGAACTAGGAAAGATAAACATGTATTCTGATTCTAAACATATGAACAATGTACATTAAATAGTGAGATGTCACATTTGTAAATTGTGAACAAAACGTCCGATCGCACTAGCATCAGGAATGCCCCTGGTGAGTCGACAGTGCTTCTGACTCATCTGAAGCTCTTGACTGACGTAGTACATGTGGAGATGACCATTTTATCTGGCCATTAGACATCGTGCATAGGTTTACTGAAGTTTAACATTATCCTTGAGTAATTAACGGACTAGGGAACTGTTAAGTCATGACTGCATGAGCAGGAGTAATAGATATTGAAATGATTTCTTTGTATATGGAGCTAAAACTATCCCCACCTTACTTTGATTTTTATGGTTTGCGAAGACGCAAGTAAAAGTAACGAGGGAGCAGAACAACTAAGCTTCGAGAAAAGAGAATCTCGACGTGCTCATTGCTATTACAAGCAAGCGGTACATCAAAGGTCAAAAACAAACGATGGCGAACGAAGATAGGCCAAGCCTAAAGAAGAACTTGTGTTACTTAACCGATATAAAAATAAACTCCCCAGAATAATGACAGTTACCACCTGCATCAAACACAGTGATTACGGTAGCAAACAATATTTGTATTGTTTTGTAGGAAGTAATCTGCACTGATGTTATGATTTCGTTTACGTTTCCATGCGTTTCCATCGGTGATCTTGTTGCTGGAAGTTTTAGCTCTTTGATTTCAGTTCGTTACCAATCAAGAGATCTGATAAGCACAAGTTGGAACAGTCTGACAAAACCAACAATGCATTTGGGAAATGAAGATATTTAATTGTTTTATTCACACTGTAGCCAATCCTCTCACCTTACAGGTTTGTTTTCATAGTAATTGACTTGTGATATTACACCACGTCTGGAAATATCATCAATTTTTACCCTTGGTTTGACCGTTGTCATGAAATGTTATTCATTTTCGACATTATCAACAATGGTATTACCATTTTAAACACCAGGCAACGTCTTGACTCAACAGTCAGTTCTTTTGTAAGACTGCTGAGCCATAGAAGGGTGAGGCACGCAGAACCATTTGTCATAGCTTTACTATGTCTTATCCAAATTTCTTTAGACTCAGAAGGAGTATTGGTAATTTTGTGTCTTGTATACCATAGTATTGTAATGACGGTCGCACTTTTTCTATCGAGAACACAATTTGCGTTAAATTCATCTGATATGAAAAATAGACAGCTAACCGTATATTGTCCAATATTCTTCAATTGCAACAATTCGTATTCTACTTAGCGTTGAATAAGCAAGGAACGTAATTGCAATTAAAGAGGTCAAAACAGACAATTGACAGGCATATTTTAGCTATTTCTAGAATAAAGTTGTTAGAATAAAGGCCATAAATCATGTGAATTGCTTTTAAGATTGGTCTTCAACCTCGTCTATGTGTTTATTATCTTATAAACCTTAAAATATAGCTTATTGTGATTTTCATGGTCGACCTTAACAAAAGTAGATATCTTTATATAGCTTATAGATGGACTAACAATCCTGCCAGTTTTCATATTTGTAAAGTTATAAGTATGAATATAACCACTGGTTTACCAGCAGTAAAAGATTCGATCTATTATTTTAGCTTTACATCTTCTTGGTACTTTTGCTTTAAAGTGCCAACCAGCAGGAGCGAACCGGGTAATCAAGCAAAGGAAAAGGAAGATATCAAGAATTATCCTAACTTACATACCGAGTTATGAACTTTCAAGTCAAGTCTTGCTTCCTTTGTCTTGGAACATGATTAGTCATCACGACAAGCTACATGCCTACCAGTCCTTGAAAGCTCAAATTTGACCAATCTTGATGGAGATAAAGTTTCTCCGATTCTTTATCCAAAAAACGATAGATCTTGTTTATAGGCTATGTTCGATCAAATTTAAAACGTATTGGCTTAAAACGTATCTCTAGCTCGCTCAACTCTGCGGTAGTCGTAGACACTTACTGGTGCGACTTTTTGTAATCTCGAGGAAACCGAGGTTTGACAGTGAAGCGACATTCTCACAATCTACTTTGTTAACTGAGTAAATTTTACAGATATTCTTTAACAGTATCAAATTGAAAACTGACCTAATAAAAGGGATCAAGGCCAGGTAGTTTTATGCCATGCAATCAGGCATGATGTACTAGAACATCGTTACGAAACCATGGGTCGGCAAATCATTCTTGATGATCAGCAAAAATCAAAAGGCCCCACAATCCTCCGAGATAACGTCTTTGGCCCCTCTGATAATTATGGGAGTCGTTGCTTATCTTACCATATTGCAAATACTACATGCAACTTAGTAATATAGGTTTGTCAAAACATTTCTTTGGGTTCGAGTGTGTACAGTTGACAGTAAATCGCATTATAAATGTAAGGTAGTATAACTTTATTTCTGATTTTATGTCAACGATTTGTCCTAATCAGATTCATTATTTAAGGAAACGAACTTCTTTACAGATGAATGTTTCAATTTTACACATTGCATAATATGTAGCATGCTTTTGTTAAGAGAAAGCACAAGAGTAAAATTGTCTCCCTACAAACTTATCACTGCTTATCTATATGTTCTGTTAAATAGGTAGACAAAAACACTTATTAAAAGATATTGCACTTTCATCAGTTACTGGTATGCATTTAATGAGCCTAATAAGAGAGAATCATTTGTACTGGAGCGTACTGTATCATGCAGAGTTACTCTAAGAGGATTTCTTGCAGAAGAGCTCGTCCATTGTAGAGCTTTTAGTCGTAAGAGAGCACACAGATCCTAAATGTAAATTTACTGACATATTTCATCTAACGATATTATGTAACTTGCAAACCAAAAGCATCCTCAGGTAACCTATTATTGAAAGATATCGATACACGATACTGCAAATTTGGAGGTGAGTTAATCAATTAATAAATCTTGTAATTGAATGATGTCCTGATAAATCTATGGTGACTAAATGACTGTCATGAGTCTGAAACTTTTTTCAGGTGGGTAAGCAAAACCCATGGTAATGGAAAGATTGATTATAGCTCTGTATAGGATTCCAGAGAAAGACACGTCGCTGTGGAAGCCAATTGATATGTTTGATATGCTGTAAAGAAACTATCATATACACTTTGGAAATCGAAACTCTGAAAATTGAACCACGGTGTTTTAAGCTTACGACTAGGTTTCTGAGCACTAACGGCAATTCTTACTGGCTTTTTAGGTTTTAAGTCATGGCATAAAACATTTTATGATGTAATACTAATGTAATTCTAATGTAATACACTTTCTCTTATTTGAAATGCAGGAAAATCTGGCCCCTAATCTTAGACCTACTTGGACAGTTCACAAATCGTCGTTGCTGTATAAATGTTATCAATAGCAAGAAATCCAATGTAAAATAGTACGTAAACATTTCAACCGTGTCAGTGCTGAGACCAATTTAATGCTTGCAGTAGTCAAAAGGAAACAATGGAACTATCTTCCGTGTTAATAGAGGCTTCCTGAAACAGCTGGGGGTGGGCTGAACGGTCCCTAATAACGAGTCCAATTCAATATATAAAAACAGAAGCTTCAAGTCGAAAGAGAGTAGTAGAAGGAAGAAGACTCGTCGTCTAGCTTCCAGTTGTCGTATATATCCCAGAGAAGTAGCCTTCCAGAACTTGGGATTGGTATGTCGTTCGGTCTCGTGTGCCATTTCAAGATGAACGTGCCGTGTATGCTGTGTGATGTGAGATTGTTGATATGTAGCTGTCAAAAAGAACGTGGAGCCATACCGATCCGATCCCAAGAGTGAGTTAACGCTACATCTTGGAACTTGTTAGATGTCTACTTTATCCTTTGATGATATTTACTTGTAAATTAGAATTGTGGATCACACTTTTTAATCTTTTCTGTCCTGTTTTGAGTAATTCTTTGTCGTGTGTCTGTTTGCTATACGTATAAGGCAGGGAGGTAAACCCCAACGGCCAGCTTGGCAACGATGAAGTTTTTATAACGTTTGTATTATGATTTGCATACGTATGTGAATGTCAATTCACATAAAAACAAATCTGAGGCAATACGAGGAGGTTAAGTCCGGATCTGTAGAATTGGGGCAACAAAGCAGTAAAAAAATCAGACTAAGTTTCTTTTGTAAGTAATGAAATTTGATACAAAGTAATAGTCAACAAGAACAATAGAGATGGAGTGAGAAATACTTAAAAATCAAAACTGTGGCTTTTGAAAGAGCATTTACATTTCTAGTCTATGATTACACCTTGTCGGCTTCTTTACAAGTTGTCGTGACGTAACATCACAGTACTAAACCTTCAGCATCAACTGATGTAATTTTAATTGACTCTTTCCACGTACATCCAGTGGCGGTTTTGGAAGGTGCAGGGCCCTATGACGCCATGCATAGCAAAGCAGTTCAAAATGAACGTAATACGGATGTTCCGGAGACAGTGTTGCATCCAGTGGGTATAGTATCAAATACTTCCATCAGATTAATATGGGCAATTAGATACATTCTATTTCCTTAGCATTGAAGCGGAGCTCCCCTAGAGGTGCGGGACCTCTCTCCATGGTCCTGTTGGTCTCCCCTCTACAACTGCTACTACTTACATAATGCCAAACCTTAACATAAACATTAGTCCACCTTCTCGTTAATGGAGCTATCTTTTTCTTAAGAAATTCTTAACGTTTTTTTAAATTTAAGGAAGTGATAAATAAACTATCACTTCCTTAAATTTAAAAAAAACATTAAGAATTTTAATACGTAATGGTGATAAGATAATCAGTTTGAGTTGATACCATTATGTTTCATGTTTCATGATACACAGTCATGGAAAGTCATGCCACAGATTCTCTTATGGGCCTTTTTATTAATCAGTGAAGTTATATAAATGACGTGGTTCAAGACGTGGTTTAATACATTATTTAATATGTAGTTAAATACGTGGTTCAAGACGTGCCTCAAAACGTGGTTTAATACATGGTTCAACACGTGGTTCAAGACGTGTTATAAGACGTGGTTCAAGACGCAGTTAGATACATTGTTCAAGACGTAGTTCAAAAGGTGGTTCAAGACGTGGTCTGAGACGTGGTTCAAGACTCAGTTAGATACATGGTTCAAGACGTGGTTCAAAGCGTTGTTCAAGACGTGGCTCAAGACGTGGTTCAAGACGTGGTTTAATACATGGTTCAACACGTGGTTTAAAACGTGGTCTAAGACGTGGTTCAAGACGCAGTTTAATTCATGGTTTAAGATGTGGTTCAAGACGTGGTTCAAGACGTGTTGTAAGACGTGGTTCAAGACGCAGTTAGATACATGGTTCAAGACGTGGTTCAAGACTCAGTTAGATACATGGTTCAAGACGTGGTTCAAAGCGTGGTTCAAGATGTGGTTCAAGACGTGGTTCAAGACGTGGTTCAAGACGTGGTTCAAGACGTGGTTTAATACATGGTTCAACACGTGGTTTAAAACGCGGTTCAAGACGCAGTTTGATTCATGGTTTAAGATGTGGTTGAAGACGTGGTTCGAGACGTGGTCTAAGACGTGGTTCAAGACGCAGTTATATACGTGGTTCAAGACGTAGTTCAAGACGTGGATCAAGACGTTGTTTCAGACGTGGTTTAATACATGGTTCAAGACGTGGTAGAATACTTTAAATTATAGGTGGTCGATAGTTTATCCACTTCATGCTGAAGTATTTCCCAACCAAATGAAACTACGCTGTAGACCACTGCACTAAAGACTATCTTCATCGATGAAAAATAATGCCAAGGAAGTGAACTAGGGGAAGACAACTTCATTGATGATTTTAAAGGTTTGACCATCCTCAGCCATTGAAGGACGGTAAGGCTGTAAGTGGGTTGCTGAGCATTGCACCACAGTTGAACCATTGGACGTTTATATGGCAACTTGATGAATAGAGTGTGTGAGTGTTTGGGTTTACCTATGCCAACAACTACAGCTGTGAGCTGCAACAGCTTGGGGCCCCGTTTCGAATTACTATGCTAATATATCTTCTCATATCTTGCGTATCATTCAAGAAATTGTAGTGTGCTTCATAAACAAGCATATCACAATTTCTAAGTTGCTCGTTCGTGGTCAAGTTAAATACTAAACTATCTAACGATAAATTCCATCTTACCACGATTACTGTTTATTCACTTACACTAAATATGCAATTCGCACATTCTACCTTTAGGACATTACTCTATTTGTTGTCGGAGCAGAAATTTAAACATAAATTAGGTTGAGGACTGCCTAAGTGCAAGAAATTCCCCGTCATGCATTTATTAGACCCTTGTTATTTCATTGTAGCACTAAATATAATTCTTTCAGGATGAACATTTCAAAGTCATGGATTTAACACTTTTTAAAATCACTTAGGAGAGCATAAACTCCCTCATGTTTCAAATCGTACAAACACAAAAAACTTGCGCAACTTAATTATGACTTTAATCACAACATCTGTGGGTTGATGTTCACTGCGACTATTTTAAGTTTGCCTTTGTATGATTCATTTAAGCAAGCAGGCCCTTACAAATAGTAGGGTATAAGATTTCGCTCGACATTAGACGTTTGATGGGAAGACATGACATGGTATAATACTGTTTCACTGATCTTCGTAAAAACCCATTCTGGCTAACAAAAGTGAATTTGTATTTTCCGGATTTGAGGTTTCCAAAAGTACATCTGAATATTCATTTTCAAGTCCAACCTGTTTTGATAGATTCCATTGTGCAAAAAGTTAAAACCATTCAAATCCAGGTGAATTAAGAAACTATTAGCTCCCATCGTAACATCTTCACACAGCTTGCTCGTATTGTCACGGCAGCTTTTACTGTTATTTAAAACAATTCAGAAAAAATAAATGACAAGTCTCGGGTCATGATGGTATTATGAATGATGGAAATGTAACAATTTTATAGCAGGTATTTTGCTGTCTTAACACGACGTTACTAAGCAAAATATTTAATTCTGAGCGGATGCTGAGATTCTCATAATCAAAAATGGATAAAATAGCAAACATTTTGCGCTTAATTGAATTTTAGATAATTGGATCATGATTACTTGTTTAGGAAAATTAAACCGATTGAACTTCGTATTTTCTGGTTATATTTCATAGTGAATTTCATTACCATGTGTAAGATGAACTCTCGTATTTATTCATGTACCTTATTACAACACATTTTTGCTTTCCCTCCTCGAAATGTGGTTACAGATTAACTTCATCGTCAGCAAACCAAAACAATCATATCCGATGCAATCATTTGCATGTACTTGTATCCTACATTTTAAGAAATAAATCAAAGCTATCAAGACTCTACAAGCCTATTAGGAAACTATAAGGGTCTTATTTGATTACCATATTTGCAGAAAACGTCCTTGTCGATTATATTTTATCTGATGGCAAATTTAAAACTGAGGTTGCTTATCAATACTTTCTTAAATTAGGTTGTACTCCGTGTCAAATAACGTAAAACCAAGCTTTAGTTATAATAAGTTTACTTTACTGTTGAAATTATTCCGCAATCTTTATAAAGTTTCTGTCTCTCCTATGCTCCTATTTCTAAGTTTCACAGAGAGATAGGCTCTATGGCTATACATGGTATTCTCACTATCCTCACCTGTTAGACGGGGAACAACGGAATTTTATATTGGTAAATTTTACCTTTTAAGTTCTTTACGATGATGATAATGATAAAACTAGTAGTAAT
The DNA here is from genome assembly GCA_010016065.2 of Carybdea cf. marsupialis auct. non (Linnaeus, 1758). NCBI lineage: Eukaryota > Metazoa > Cnidaria > Cubozoa > Carybdeida > Carybdeidae > Carybdea > Carybdea cf. marsupialis auct. non (Linnaeus, 1758). The sequence continues at coordinate 2,988 of JAAAKL020001000.1, read as the reverse complement.
AATCATCATTATTATTATAATAATAATAACGATAATAGTAATAATAATTATGATAAAAATTTTCAACGTTGTGTGACAGAAATTTTAGTTTTCTTTTGACTAACATCGTTCATGCTGCCCAGATCGTTCATGACATCATCTCCTTTAGGAATTTCCTTAGTCTAGAAATAAAAACATGACGACTATCTCCAGCCTGGAGTATTTCGATGAAAGAAAAACAAACAGAATAATAATAATAATTTTAAGCTTCACTGCCGTACATTCATTCTGTAGCTTTACAGAGAAATTCGCTTTAAGATTGTACACATCATTCTCTCATTTTAGCCCATTCTAAGGGGGACAGCAAAATTTTTAGGAGCGGATATCGACTTTAGGTCGCTTCAACACCAATACAAATATATTCAAGAAATAAAAAAAAAATGGAAAGAAAGAAAGCAAACAGAATAATAATAATAATAATTTTAAACTTCAGTGCCATATATTTATTCTCTAACTTTACAGAGAAATAATCTTCGACATTGTACATATCATTCTCACTGTTTTCACCCATTACGACGGGGACAGCAAGATTTTATAGGAGTGGAGTTGGTACAACAACAGTACAAACATAATTATAATCATCATCATCATCATAATAATAAGAACGATATACGGGAGCGATATCCTGCATCTGTTTAAACGTTTGTGGACCTATACAAAGATAACCATTTCCTTGAATCCTTTACTTATCAAATGAAACCTCTATTCTGGACGCCCTTCCTTTCTGATATTGCAGATTATTCTATTTTTAAGCAAGCTTTCAAATATTGCTGACGAAAGGAAAGTGCTTTTAAGTCCCTCTTTTCTATATTGCTTCAGCTGCTTGTTAGAGACTTACTCTCTTCATTATAGTTGGTTTTCTTTCAAAATTTTGCTGCTATCACAAGGAAAACCCTTCCCCCGTAACGTCCATGCACAGTTAGAGCGAAAGATAACAGTTATGGTTACGAACTGTAAACAGTGATAAAGTACTGTTACATTATTCAGTTACATTCAATGCAATTCGATAAGTCTGTAACTACTTGAAAGAGCCACAAAAAGTTTACAGTCGTAGAATTTTTATAGTTAAAGAAAGTTTTAATTTTCGATCTTAGGTATTTCTTTCTTCGCTAGGATCTCATGTTAAAATTGTAATCGCCTTCAGAGAAATATATTTCAACAAGTTTAATTTGATTATCAATCATGATAGTTATACATCACTGTAAGTTACCGCCTATGACCTCACGTAAGAACTAGAGTTAAATTAATATAAAATAAAACTGTGGGTGAGTGGAAATGCTTCTTAGCTTGGGATTTGCTTTGCCAGAGGTTAAGTGGATTTGCAAGCGGAAACCTTTGCTTCAAGCAGTGTAATTAATCACATGGTATATTAAGCCTCTTACAACTTGGCAACTTTGCATGTTTTGTAACTCTTAAATATGAATAGATTCCTAGCTATAACAGGTCCTCCTTGCCTTTCAAAAGCGAAAAGAAATTTTAACACTTTCTCCTCGTTTCCTCTTTCACCTTAGTTCATTCGAGTGATCACTGTTTTGAAGTATTAAAGTATGGACATTTTGTAATAGTGGTTTCATGTCTCTGAAGAAATAGTTATGGTGAAGATATTATATGTGAAAGAATATGGCATGTAGTTATCTTAGCTGGTCAATAATTATGGAAGGCTGTTGCAACACAGGAAGTAATCAGAACAAACAATGAGTAACTAAAACAGACATGAAGTAAATTTTATTACACGAGACAGCAGCAGTATCCCATATCTTATAGTGTTTGTACGATATACACTAGTTTTTTCAACTAGAAATAACAAGTCTGAAAGTGACAAAAATTCTGATCTTAAGTTTAAAGAAACAAACCTTATGATCCATATTTACCTGCTTCCCAAACCGCTTTCAATACTCATGGGTTTAGGAAAGCGTTAATGATGTTTGCATTACGTCCAAAAGTTTAAAAACCGGTCTGCTCATTGTTAACATGTGTCTCATGACAAAACTGTCAAATGAAATGAAAATACATCACTCAAACGGTATAAAAAGTGCTCCCCGCATTAAAATAATTGAAATGAGCGTCTCTGTAGCCGCGAGGAAGTTGATTACGCTTCTGATTTGGTCAAGTGTGAAAGTATGTCGACCAACATCTCTTCGTATGGAGATGGTTTAACATATTCAGGAGCTCAAAATCTTTGATACTTCTCAACTAAATCATCGAGCATAAAAGCAACAATTAATATTGTTAAGTACGTCAACTTACCGTTCAACTTGAGGATGCTTCTTTACTCTCTCGGAATAAATACCCTTGTCGACTCAATCAAGACAAATTCTTGCAACGTTTAAACTCCCCAAAAGGTATTGTCGAGACGGCTTGTAGCAACACTTTCATTGCATATAAAGAAAAAGGAAATGAACAAATTTCAATTCGGAGTGCTCACATTGCACACAGAGCTCAAATATTAAGACCAGTGACTTTCTTTTCCTCTTGACGACTGTGGATTACAACCTCGACTTTGTTTTTAATTCGATAATGAAAAAACTGCTTCGCCGTGACTGTTCATTTCAGTTCATTTGTTATCTTACAGTCCTTTGAAAGCGTTCTTCTGTCTATTTGCCTCTAAGAGTATCCAACCGTCTTTCATTCTCCTCAATGTTTACCAAACAAAAAATTTGTACACCACCTCTTTCACATTATAAATCAATATGCACCAAATCAGATTTGTGATCGAATTAACAGCGCACAATTTGCAGACTATGGCTGGCTTTATTGGGATTTCTAGCCGTAAATCTGCTGATTAGAAGCGGAATGTTGGAGTCAAGTCCCTTTTGAAGTAATCTGTTCAAGATAGTGATTGAACGTAGAAATATAACATTCAACATGAGAAACGTAATGTTGATATTATTTAAAACATATATCTTATATATACGGATAGAACCATTAAAATATCATAACAAATAGTAA
>JAAAKL020000999.1:0-34186 GCA_010016065.2 Carybdea cf. marsupialis auct. non (Linnaeus, 1758) | reverse complement strand
TGATGATAATGATTATGATAATGATGATGATGATGATGATGATGATAATGATAATGATGATGATGATAATGATGATGATGATGATGATGATTATGACGATGATAATGATTATGATGATGATGATGATGATGATGATGATGATGATGATGATGATGATGAAATAATTGCCAAACATACATTTGCAGAGGAAATTGGCAACAATGACTTTAAAAGTAACTTTATAGGTCAGATAATAATTTCAGTGAAGCTTTCGTTCTGTTATCACATTTGCCTGCCATCAATGTATAAATTCTTGTCTTTTAACAAGAAGTAATCAATCAATCAGAGAAAAAATAAGAATAGCTTGCTCTCGAAGTAAAAGCTATGGATTTCTCAACGTTCTGACACTATTTTTATCGTTACGTAGACATTCTGGCCTTGAGCAAAATGACCATCTTTTATGACGTTCAAAGCAAGCGTTGTAGATAGTATTTTAGCACAATTGTGTAGTCTTCCCTCCGATCAACTTGGTATGGTGTAAAGTGACCTTGCTAACAATTTTTATGATGTCAGAAAGTGTTTTAACTGAAACATCACAACATAGATGATTTAGTGACATGGTTAAAACTAACAATGAATTGAACCCTGCGTAGTTTTCCCCAAACTTGAAGGATGTTAATGATGATGATCTTGAAAATATACTACAGAAGTAGTAACGTATATCAACAGCGGGATCCGAACCTCTGATTCCATGCATTTGCGGCGTGCTCTCTACCAACTGAGCTAGGTGAACCACGCTGATAACATGCTCTATATACAAGTCACCACATCTGATGCTTTGATGATGATTCTGCAGGAAAGGAAATGTTTATATTACATTTAACCTCCAATCTTAAGTGAAAGAAAGAAAGTTTTTCTCCATGAGTGTGAGTGGAAAGATTTGAATTTCCCCTTTCTACCTTTTGGCAGGCGTAACTTGAAACTGACTTTGCTATATTCTATCACCTAGTTAAATAGGTGAAACTTGTTCTTGTCTTATAACCTTTCAGATAAAAGTCCCTATAATCCCTCTTTAGAAGCTACTATGTGAATCCACTACCATATTTCCTCTAATAAACGCTGCGGCGCTTATCAAAAAACCCAAGTTTTACGGCAGTGCCGTAACCACGAAATAGTTATTGGGAGGGGGGGGGGGGCCTAAACCGGGCTTTCCATTTCCCATGGGCGTGACCGAGAAAAGATGGTTTGCCTATGCAATGCTTTAAAATGCTTCTCAATATATCAAGAAGAACATATTCTTACGCTCTAAGGCAACTAACGGTACATAAACTCTGTGAACATTCTTTCAATCACCCTGAAAACAATTGGGGGCTATAGCCCCCCAGCCCCCCAATGGTTACACTACTGTTACGTGAGGCGTTTATCAAAGGGAAGCGTTTATTAAAAAATGACTTATTAGGTAAAACAACTAATGCTTCAAAACGTAACAAAAAGATTGTGATAAATGCGAACATTACAAGTAAATATCATTTCATACAATGTAAACTTCTTTGGTTCTTGCAGTATGTGTAATTTTAAAATTTGGTCTGTTTTCTAATATACGCCCCTTTTTATGATGCGGCGCTTATCAGAGGGCGGCGTTTATTCAAGGGCGCTGTTTATTTCAAATGTTCGGCTGGAGATTCGGCGTTTATTAGAGGGCGGCGTTTATTAGAAGAAATTCAGTACTTGGTAAATATGAAACTACTAAGGCCTATCTATTCTATCTTTCAAAAAATCCACTTTCAGCAATTTTCAATACAGATTAATGTACTGGAATGGCTGTACTTCCATACTCAAGTGATATGGCAAGAGAAGTCGACCTTTAAAATTGGGTAGAGCCGGATGCTGATGTAAACCGGAAGATTTTAAGCTCCTCTCATGTGATCTATTGTAAATTTCGACGTAAAACGTCCACTTGAAATAGGCTCAACCAAAAGTCCATCCACTCTGTCATGAAAGTTTGGAAACCGAAAAAGGCCATGTTGGTATACTGAATTGTTTTGTAATTCAAAATCTAATGGAAGAATAGTCTTTATCTGTTTGGCAAAAGGAATATGATATTTTAGAAACCTGCAATATTACGATGAATAAGTATAATCAATGCCTGTTTTTTAACAGCCCGTTTATCACAAGCTTTTTAGAGATCGTATTTTCCTTTCTTACAAAAATAGTGGTACACTCTTTTTAGTTTTTACAGAATATGATTATGAAAGGGAATTTAGCAAGGAAATACTGGAATGATGTTAATATTGAAAAAATACTAGACGTATTAAAGATGTGTTATGGGGTTCAAATCTTTGATCCAAGCATTCGCAGCTTGCGCTTCACCAACTGAGCTATGAAAATCCCGCTTATAACATATTCTATCTCTCGAGTTCCTACTGACCGTGAAAGGAATTTTACCCGGCCTATCTCAAACCAATTTAAATTGCAGCATATCAAAGGGTTGTGCTCTGAATTATTTTACTTTAAACTGGGCTGTCTATTTCATATCAGACAGGGTTTGCTGTATCAAAAAACTTGATAACATTTGGCCAAACAACTTTGTGGTAGTCCTATTTCTGTTCTGTTATTCATCACAAAGAGACGGCTAGTTCTGTCTGAAAATAGTTACGGGTTTACGGGTCACCATCGCTATTTTCGCGGTCCAACCGCATGTGTCAATGCCTTCTTGTGCAACGCTTACTCACAATATAATTTCTTGATCATGGTTCATGTGTATGTAAGTTACAATGGCGGCCGACGAAATCTAATAGATTGCACTTATAAGTAGTCAAAAATCGGTGAAATTGTCCATCTTCTCAAACACTAGTTCTCTGTGAGTAGTTAGTTTCAACCAAAGATGGTGTAAAATAGCTTAATAAGTATGTAATAGTATACCTTTTTCAGATCGAGATCTGCCTCAAAGGACATGTCTTTCCTTTGATTTATATTATCTAATCATAGTTGTTACGGTCGTATCATTGTTTGTTATCAAATTTATCTGCAAGATCATCTGTCAGGTACCAAAATGTTTCAGCATTTACTTTTAGCTGACCTGCATGTAAGAATCTTGGTTTCAAATATATCCTTTTCTGCGGTTTGTAATACTAGGAGCGTTGCCTGATAGGGAGAAAAGTATATAAACTTTGCGTGCTCTTATTCAGTTTGCGGTATCCTTTGACCCGAGTAAAATCTTACTGAGCTTGTTGTAACAGGGTTGAGAATCAACTTGGAAATCATGTTGTAAGAAATTCTTGTAATATAATAAGGTACTATGCTGTGCAGAAAGGAGACTAGATGATGTAGAAATAGCCCTCTTCTGTGAGTCAGCAACGGGGAAAATCAAGACCAGTGCTTTTGATGGCAGTGTCGTAATTTTAGAGCAAACATTGTTGTAGTGTGTTCAGGCATGATACTAGCCTTGTCCTATACTTGCTGTATATACTAAACAGGTCTAATTACAGCAGCACCAATTACCTGGACTCATTGGATGTGCAAGGGACCTGTACGGACAGAGTGTGCATTCTACACCAAATACTTGCACTACAATTCTATCTTTTGTCGTATCTTTCTATGTTGACAAGCATTTCTTAGTATATCGATGCACAGTTGTTGTTCTACATCACGTCCTTGTACAACAATAGACATCAATAAACACGTTAAATGTGAAATAACATATTAAATCAAAGTAGATTCGGCGAAATATAGTGATTGAGTGGGTGTGAGGTGCATTTGTTGCACTGCTAGTTTTGCGACAGTCTTGCAGTAATACGGACTATGTTCAACAGTGAACAAGATTCTGTTTCTTGAAATTTTCTGAGCTTTAATTAAGATATGTAACGCTTCATTTAAACAAATTTCAAAGATTCCATTGAGATGAAATTTGATTTAGCTAAAAGTGCCAATACGTTTGTTACTTATTTGATACTTACTCGTTTGAATTGCTTCCTTGGCATGGTAAATCAAACAACATCGCAGTTATGCATTTATTCTACCTTTAATGTTTTCTTTTAGCTTCAGTTTACTTTAAAATTCTGTTCTCAGTTTTCCCAGATAGTCTTCCATCATCATTTAAGCCTAGTTCACAGTATCGTCTTCGTCAATGTTAAATATTGCTATACTGATTTTCTTCTAAATTTACGTCCGATGTGGCCAATTCCTACACCTTATTTTGAGAAATAGAAGGTATTTGACGCAGGCTTTATCCAAATTCCTCCCCTGCCCTTTGAATTCCTATCTTTGGATCTCTAATCCTGATACCCTAAAGTGCTCTCTCAGGCCTTACAATTACCCAATTTCTTAGTTAAGCAGCACCACTTATGACTGTCTTGGCATGACTGTTACTTCCTGGGGTGCAATCTCGTTGCAGAACAAGTTAAGCTTCAATAAATCACCCTTTCAACATCGACTCATTAATAAAAAAGGCATCTGTCAACTATTGTGTAGGATAAGTGTATACCTTCAGTTTATATGCGTAATCGTTTACTTTTTACTTTCGAAATATTAGGTTTAAAAAGAATTTCCTAAACAGAATTATAATAACTGCACGTTTCCAAAATTACATTTCCAATTATCACATCGACCAATTTAGGGTTGGACGAAAAGGGTTATGCATGAAACAATCTAGATAGTAAATAAGAGCGCAGACAGCTGCAAAATATACTTCAAGTTACAAAAGAATGGTAACTTTAGCCAATTCCATATATTCTAATTATAGATAATTTTAGCCATCAACTAAACTGCGAAACGTTTTAGCGCATTAAAGTTGGCACTGACACATATCCAAAGTTTGCATAGTTAAACCTTCAATCCTCAAGAAACTGTAAAAAGCACAGGCAGTATTTGCTGCAGGAATTGTCATGGCTGTTGAACTCCTGTACTGAATTGTATTAAGCTGTATTCTGAAATTAGTCATGATAACTGTCATGCGGAGCTATTTTTTTTAGATAAATAGAGGTACGAAGGGTGTGACTTATTTCTTACTCCCAACAAGAGTTGAAGACAGCATTGATCCTCATAGAGGTTTGTTCATATCACCAATAACCTTTTAAAGGTTACTATTGACTTCAGCAATATTTTATGGTGTGGATCGACTATAAAATGTATCGTGTAATGCGCAGTAATCTTGCAATAATCTTATTACAGTGACACATTTCAAAAGCTCTCCGTGGGGCTTTCTCTGGTGAGACGTTCTCCTCAGTTTCAGGTTTTGATCTTTTCATCTCTTTCGTCTGGTTTCCCCGGATAATAGCGGTTCCAATACCTTACTTATGTACAACAGCCTACGCAAGATTTTCAAGATGCTTCCTAATTCCTCTTAAAGAATTGAATATCCGTATTTAAACATGAACGATCACTAGAAGCAATAACATCCTAATTTTCTTTTATGGTTGTGAAAGGGATTCGTAGCGTCAGGTACTAGCCTAATAGTGCCATATTCAAGTAAGATTTAAAAGAAACTTTGTAAAACAGTTTTGATCTATTAAGCATGAAAGCATAGATATTTCTAACAAGAAAATGTAATCACTTATTTATATGAAGGCACTGGTGAGAAAGACTTTTCTTTTGTCTGATGAATTTGCAGACTACTTTTGATTGTTTTTCATTAATACTGCAGTGATTGATTGCCGTAACACTTTCTTGCGATCAGGACATCTGATAACGTTATTTCTGATTCCATGGTCACGACTAGTTTTTAGTGACATCTTCCTTAACAATGATGAATGGACGTAGTTTTATTAAAGCTATAGTTTTGCATTTGTGATTAAGACGATCAGTACTGTTGCCAAGAAAAACACAGCTGCATAGCAACAGTAAATATTGACATGAAGGCACCTATCTTCATAAGTATCCCATTTTCCAAGTAATCTTCAATACACTAATCCAAAGTAAACATTGATGGATTTATCTACTTAACTTTTGTAACTTTCGTCTTTGTATTTTTTTAATTTCTAAGTAACTATTTAATATCTAAGTCCAAAACTTAAAGAGCCATTAGTAACATTTTGTTGAGTATATGAAGTGGACGAATTTAAGAGATGTGTTTAAGTATTAGTTCTTGTTTGGCTAGCTGGTCAAGATGAAGAGGATGTTTGCAATGTGTGCTCAGTTGCCACTTTGTACAATTTCCCCTTTGTACAATTGTATAAAAAGGTCTCTCAATCAATTGGAAAGTATTATTTCAAAGAAGGAAAGGACGAGATCTCATTAGCATCATGATTGCTGTATTTTTTGTTGTGGCCTTGTCTGCCATTATTCCTGGCAAAACGTCAGCAGGTATGCATATATAATAGATTTGTCGATTCCTGTATGAACCTATTTGAGTACGTACTAACTTTCTTTAATTATGATTAAGCGTGATGGCTCCTTGGACAGCTTTCACGTCTAGCACTTTAATTTAGTGCCAGGAGTGAAAGCGTTTCAAGGATCCATTACTCTACCTGTGATAGATAAAGGAGACCCTATACTATTAAATTTTTTCTAAAAGTTCATAAAGAAGATCTACAAGTCTAGATAGCTATAAAAGGCAGCACCCCGTAGGGAAATTAAATGTTTATAGGTATTGTTAGAATGCTTCAATAGAGCAAGCTGTTTATACACTACCCTATCTCCTCTGCAGCTTTAATGCAAAACAAGCATTCAATGTGCTAGAGATTGATCATACACTTTGTATTAGTTCTCACCACTATATTTCTATTCATCTCAGCGTAATTCCTTGGAAACAGCTTCCCACAAAACAGAAAAGAGATTTTTGAAGGAAGAATGCCTTTAATTCTGTTGCTAGTTTTTCTTGGCTTATAAAAAGGATTGAAGTACCTTGCAGCAGTTATGGTAGACAAGGTCTGAAATGACAAAGACACCATCAATGCTCTGTTGTTTGTTCTGACCATCGTTAACTGAGGCCAAGACGCCGACGTTCCTACATTTCTTTGACAGCTATAATTTGCTTTGTGCTACCAGTTTTATCATTTTGGGGATGCATACACCAACAGCAGATATCGTACACTTTGAAAACAACCTACAAGTGAAGTCCCTTTACTGTCTAAATGAGAATAGATGATACGAAATACTCTTCGCCCTTGTTGCCACAGTCTTTCAGATACAATGACTGTATGTAACTAGTTGTCTTTTGTATTGAATTGCTAGCTACGTGACACTTGATGTTTACATAGGTTGCAATCTTGATGCAAACTGTACAATCTTACTTACTTGCTTACTGATCTTGGCAGAGCTCCCTCTCGCCAGAATGTAACAGGTCCCTTCCATCCTTGCCTATCTTACTTTGCTGTCTTCAGTTCATTGAGGCTGTCTAACTATGTATCTTTTCTCAGCTTCTCGATGTAGGAGATAGCTTTTCTTCCCCGTTTCCTAATTTCTAGCGCAGCTTACCATATAACCAGTTTTGATGCTTCCTCCTCTTCGTATCTCATAGAGTGTCCCACAATGAGCATTCTTCTGTGTGCCTTCTTGGATGACACAATCTACCATCGACAAAAAATGTTCTCCAGTGGCCTATTAAGCTTTTCAGCTGATGAAGAATACCAAGATCATTAAATTAGTTTTAGTCTAGCAAAAATTTTGTTTGGTATGATAAATTAGACGAACTACGCATGAATTGCGGATGATTGCACTTTTCCCTTTTTGTCAGATCTGCTAATTAGAATTGGTCTCCTCTGACAGACATGTCCGGGAAAGCCTAGTTTTTCTAAACTACTCTGATATCCTTTTTGAACATGTTTGCTAAGATAAAACATGATATATCCATGTATTTACTTGAACTTGGCCACGACGTCTCAAAAAAATTGTTCTTTACCTCCCTGGAATGGTAGGTCCAGCTTTCATACCGCTTGCTACCACTTTTTAAAATGTACAAAAGCAAAACATTATTTTCAATGCTAGATTATTGTAACTAAGGATTTTAAACGGTAAATAATTCTAGTAATTAGGAGCAAAAAATAGTGAGAATCACAATTAAAACATTAAAATAGAAAGGCTGCGCTCAAAATTTAATATGCCAACAAAAGAAAAGAAATAGACAGAGTGGTCATTTTCAATAAAGTTGATGACTGTAAAGCGTGGTGACTACTGCCGACAATTTTCTGTAAAGGAATATACTAAATTTTTGCTATTTTTTAAGTTGATCATTCCAGTTAATAAGCTTTCGTTTTCAGAAATTTGAGGAGTTTTATCGAGCAATATGTTTAAAAATACAGTAATGTTAAGTTACGATTACTTACTCTCTTGTTTATCTCGACAGGATGCAGGGACATCTATCATAAATGTCAATCTGTGAAACAACACTGTTATAGGCCCGGCCGATGGGAAAACTATATGAAAAGATACTGCAAGGGAACATGTACTAAGCATTGCGGTAGGTATTTTTGATTGAAAAAGACTGATGGGTAAATACAATATGTACTCTTTGAAGACAAATTATGATGCCCTTCATGAAGAAGATTTTCTTTTACTTGGAAATTAACTTAATTTACACTGAATATGGGCGCTGAAAAAAAAAGCTAGTTAAAAATTTAAAATTTTGTGTAGGAATGTGACTATCTAAGATTACATGACCCAGTGGTGGTTTTTAAATTCGAGATAAGTCTTTCTCTAATGCTTCGCTCTCCCTTACAAGAATATGACTGCAAGTTGATCTATACCCTAAATTGTTTATTAAACGACTGCCTTAAAAGGATATTTAAACTAGACAAACTAGATAAGCTGCACACTTATAAATGGAATGCTGACGCTTCAATTAAGAGGGTTCTTGATAACATAATAAGCCTTACTTTTCACAAACCAAGTGTACAGCAGCTTCATCCTAGTATAGGCATAAACTGCTTCGCTTTATGTACGTATTTCAAAAGAGAGAGAGACATTTATTTTGACAAAGCTTTTTTAAATTGACACTTAGCCAGACGACTACATAGATATTTCTAAAAGATCTCGGCATCTTGACATCACATGGGACTGTGAAAAATGTCGAGATAGCGGGGTGTCGAGATGCTCAAGCATTGATTTTAGAAGCCAAAAATATAGATTTGCAGAACCTCATTCAAAGAAAAAACAAAACGAAACAGATATTTTACCGACTTTTGTAACTAAAAACAGAAAATGTATGTCGGCCTATTGAGGTTTTTCCTCCGTGTGTTTTAACGCATATTGGAAGAAGATTTGGGAGGATATAATAATGATAGTAAACACTATTTAGGCAGTTTAAAAATAGCCACTATGCAGACGTTCTAGCGAGACCTGTAAATCTATGTCGAGTTAGTGGGTTGTGGAGATAGACATGTCGCGATAGGGAAGAAAAATTCATAACAGATAATATAGTGTAGAAATTATGCCAGAACAACAAAATGTCGAGTTCGCGAGGAAGCGAGATGTGGATACAACGAGACTTAAGGCTTCAGAACAACTTAAGATATAAAGAAATAATGAGATATGATAGAGAACCCAATGCATAAAACACAAACTATTGAAAGCACAGTGTTAATAACTACGTCCAATACCAAAGCACAATATACAAAGGGATAATCAACTGCAGAGTTAAAAACAATGTCCTTTTTCTAACGAAACGCCGATTTGTAGATGCTAGCAATTACTCTAACGTACAGACTAAGAGTCTGTGTGATGTTATTGCATTTTTTCAGAAGAGGAAATGGGACGTTATTACCAATGACACAGAGAGCGTGTAAAACCGAGCTGTACATTTGCCTTGGTGTCTATTGTGGAACAACAAAAAATGTCATCAGAGCGACACAATTTGCATTTCATGGGCCCTGAAAGTTGGTTTGTAACCTTACTTGCGCAAACGATACGTCACGTCTGCTCAAGGAAAGTCATCCTTTACATGATAACTGAGGATGCTAACACCTCCCCCCTGTCTGTTGCAGTACCCCTACTCCGCTTCTCCCTCGCAGAGATTGTGTTTCTAGACGCCGGTGGGATAAAGAATTGATGAATTAGAGGACGACTTTAAAGCTCATGCGAATTTCGAAAACTGTGGGTCTTTTGTAAAAAGGTTGTAGCAACGATATCGCTTAAAGTAATTATTCACCAAAGTTTATAGTAACCGCAACTTTTTCTCTTTTAATTCACACTCAAGGTCATTTTAATAATTGTTATCATCTTTATTTTAGTTGATACCCGTAAATTTTGGAAAGTATGACAATAGTACCCGCGAAAGTTAGTTGCCACTTAAACTATTTTACATTTAAACTAGTCAATGCGGCAAGAAAAAAGCGTTTGTTAGTTTCTATTTGGTATTTAATTATTGGCATTGCATATTTAGGATTTGTAGAATCAGAACCATCCTAGTAGGTTAAACAGACATTGCACCCCTGAGAACGATTTTTTTGTCTGTAATAACCTAGAGATTGGTTTACATCTGTACAATAGCCGTTGTGTTTATTGCCTCAGAGATATGTAGGCTCTTTTGGTAAATTTCGGTAGTCATAGGCCTACAAATGTACTTGCTGACGCATTTTTACGGTAAATTGACGGTAAAAATTTCAAACTTTCTGAAACAGAAACAGGCACTGGTGGTGGAGGTACCAACCAAGGCAAGTGTGGTATTTCCCCCGTTGCTCAAGGAAGAATCATCAATGGAGTTGACGCCAAGCCAGGAGCATGGCCTTGGATGGTATCTCTCAACATTCGTGGACGTGCTTCTCATTTCTGCGGAGGATCTCTCATTGCTCCAAGCTGGGTATTGACCGCAAGTCATTGTACAGATGGACAGCGGGCACATGGTATTGACGTCATCATTGGCGAGCATAATCGTTATCAAAGAGAAGGAACAGAGCAGGTAATAAAACTATGATATTATGCATGCCTTAAAAGAAGTACTAAGTAAATACAACTTCTTTTTGTGTTCTTGTAGTCTCATGTTTTTGACTTCACAAAAATGGTCACTTGGACACAACAATACAAACATTTTGAGAAAGAACAATGATAAGTTAAACGTCCTAACAAAATAAAAAAACAAACCGTCAACTGAAACATATGAATTTCATTTCCAGCAAACGAAAAATGGCTAAAGTAGTCAGTAAAAGTAAAGTATATTATACAGTGTAAATCTAAATGCCTTTAACACAAAATCGCTGCTTATTATTATCCTTGACTACTCTATAACTAATAATAAAATGAAATGTTTATCTCCTAAAATGTTTATCTTTAGAGCCTCCCTAACATGAAATTGTCATGGCTATTCAAAGGCACTGTAATGTATTCTTTACTTAGTAGTTTCGTCGTCCCTTAAAGATTTGTGTTGGATTGATAGCTCTGTGTCATTTCGCGACCTGGTATGATGATGCACAGATTGATAATAGAGTGAGTGAATAAGTGGTGTAAAAGTCGTAGGGGTATATGTTAGTGTCACTGAAAATTCTATCAAAATACTTACTACTACTACTTTTATTGATAGTACTACCTCTAGTGCCACTACTACTACAACGTCTATATATAATTCAATTACAACGTCTTTTACTGCAACTGTCTCTTTTACTGATACTTTGATAAATACTACATTTATTTCTAATACCACTGCCACTATCAATACAACCATAATTGATACTATTAGAACATTTCCTGCTAGTAATGCTAGTACTACTACTGTTATCACCATTACTATTTCCACTGTTGATTTTATCAATATCCCTATGATCCATATTAGTATTGGCACAAGCACGATCACTGCTACCCCCATCAAAACCAGCATGATTACCAGTCCCACTACCACTACCACTACCACTACCACTACTACTACTACTACTACTACTACTACTACTACTACTACTACTACTGCTGCTGCTGCTGCTGCTGCTCCTGCTGCTGCTCCTGCTACTACTACAGCTACCAATTTTATTAAATTTCCATGATCTGGCATCAATCTAAATTCTACATCGTAATCTTCCAAGAGGCCCATCTAATTTCAAGCTTGGTCTGTTAACAGGGCTTTGAGACCATTTTTCTAAATTTATTTTAAACATTTTTCTTTACAAACAAGACGACTTTCAAAGACAACTGTTACTTTTTAAGCTAACGAAAAACAAATCCGTTTATAATCCCAGCTTATTTCGAAGGTCATAGGGCATTTAGCTAGTGTGCAAACCGTTTACGTAGAGCTATGGTCAAGTGAAATATGCTGGATGTTATGACCGTTAACCAAACTACATAGGAAGAACTTCTAACAACGTCTGTCTCGTTTATTTCTTTCCCCAGCGTATCAATGTCAAGCGAATCATTATGCATCGTGGGTACAGCAAGACCAACCTAAGAAATGATATTGCCTTACTAGAGTTAGAGAGACCAGCACAAATCAATGCACGATCGCAGTTGGTGTGCCTTCCTCGCAGCGGATATAGACCACCTCTTGGAACAAAGTGCTATCTTTCAGGTAACTGAGACTGCTGCCCTTAATTTAAATTAATATATACCTCTAGAATATCATGAATGGTGAAAGTACTGAAAAATAATTTGACTTTTTCACTTTTACTACTGCAATAACAGGATCTATAAACATGTGAAATGCATGTCTGGATCAGGATTTATACATGATCTCTTGATAAGTTCTAAGTTGAATGAACTACCTTAATGTTTGGATTTCCAGGTTCAAAATGTCACCACAACGAGACAACTTTCTGTAAGAGACGTTAAATACTAGAAAATGAAGATGTTGACTCAACGATAAAAACCACCGTACTAACATTTATCTGAGAGAATCAGTTTATGTCTTTACTCATTTATTGTCCTCTTTGGTAGATATTAAATATATTATACTCAAAGTACATTTTTAATGTTCCCTTAGATTATTTGAAATTTGTAGCTATAAAATCAAAACTAGTAGAGGCAAAGAAGTTGCTTTATTGACAATATTTAGTTGTGTTTCGGATACGTAGAAAGATACGCTTGGTAAAATCGTTTAAAAGAGAAATTGTCATGAAAATTTTAGTCTGATTTTTACAAGATTTCTTATAAACGATATGCACTAATCTGATAAAGTATATGGTCTAGTTTAGAAGAAAATAACAATAAAATACTTTCCTTTTTATAACTGTTTTTATACCCAGGAATATCGCCTGACATCTCGCCTCTTATTGGTCGGTCTCGGCACGTTTTACCAAAACACCTCTAAAATCCAATTCAAATCATAACCTCCACAAACTAGAAGACTTTTTGAGGATGCTAGATGATGGCAAATCGTACAAACAAAGGGTCCAGGCGCTCAAGCCTGCTTTTAAATCATGATTCTGGGATTTCGATTAGCCATACACCGACAGACTTTTTAAGCATGTTATGAAAAAGACAATGATTTAATTACGTTCTTTACGCAAGAGAATCACTGAAGAGATTGGAGTCAAGACTGATAACTTGAACAGCAACAACAACATCAAAGCAACATTTAGATTCGACGATGCGAGGAAAACCTTTACAACATTGCTATTGTATAATCAAGGCTTGACTAGTCTAATTTCGAGTAATTAAGAACCATTGATTATCGTACTAGTATCACTGGACAGATTACTGTGTTCCAATGGTATTTTATTCAACATGTTTAATCATGGTCCTCCATTTATGTATTTGCAAAGCACCTGCCTTTAAAATCTATTGTTTGTCTGGTGTTCATGCTAACCCAAAATATTTGAATTGCAGCTACACCTCATTTGATTCATCCTAAAGGATATGCAACGTGCTTCCTTTGACAATACTGTGTATTTTTTCTGTTTCTTCACGGTAGGCTGGGGAACAGTTACTCATCCAGGAAGCCCTGCCAGAACTCTACAGCAGGCGATGCTGCCTGTTGTAGACAAGAGAAACTGCTTCAACGCTGACGGTTTTGTCTGTACCGGTTATGGGCGATCCAGTTTGACAAACGCATGCAGAGGTGACTCAGGAGGACCTTTGGTTTGTCAAGAAAGCGACGGTAGATGGGTTCAACAGGGTGTGGCTAGTTTTGTTGTCACGTATTGTAAATACTACACAGCCTTCACGCGTATAGGAGATCACAGGGAATGGATCCGACAATATACTGGTGTATAGACTACTTGTGATAACTAGCAAGCAGTTCCGGATAGGATGTTTTTGAGGTCCAAGATCAGGTGCTAATTTGTTACAAAATTTAAATATGACCTGTAAATTACATTTTTGGAAGTAATGAAATCGTCGTAAGTCATGTCTTTCTTCTCAATGAATTGCTAACTCTTTTCCTGATCCAACGAACCATGGGTAGCTTCAAGGATCTACGAAAATAATGACGATGTTAACATTCGTTCACTCACTGTTTTTTTGCATTTAATCACAATGGACCCTATTAGATAAATTCAATAGATACCTTATTTTATTATTTCTAATATTTACCTGAGCAAAGTGTCATGAGGAATATTGTCTTAAAAAATAATTTTTCTTTAAGACTTTGCCTTCCACAGAATATGAACAGTCTCAATCAAAGCAAGTCTCTGCAACTCCTTCACTTTAACACCCTTTTGTGTTTTGTCAATAAGCGTTTCACTGTCATTTCTAATCATTCCTAATAGTATTGTTATTATACCCATTCTTCATAGTTTGTTAGTTTCAATCTCCAAATCTTTACGTTCTAGTTTCCCCAATTCTTTTCTGATAAGTTAGTTCTTGCTGGTATAATCATATCTATAGGGTAACAATTTCTTCTTTGTAGTCTTTGACAAATGAAAACCGCTTAAAAGAATTATAAATCTTTGAATTTTTCCTTGTTCATCCCGAATTTTATACTCAGTAGAGGTGAATGTAGAGCATCCTACAAGCATGTGGTCTATTAAAGTTGTTTGAAGAAAGATACTTCCTATCGGTACCATGCATTAGTATTTGAGCCTGGCAAAGATTCGTTGATAAAACGAAATCCAGTGGTCCTATTCTTGGATCCGCTGATGAATTAATTTCTGCTCTGCCTGTGAAAAAAATGGCATCTTTTATATATAGGTTTTTCTCTTCATGATTCTATCAACAACTCCTTTCCTTTCCTTTGACTTGTTTCAGCTTCGTAGCACCATCTGTTGGTGATAAACTTTCTTTTGCAAGTATGAATTGAATACAGATTTGTTGGCTAAATCACATTAAGATACCTCTTGTGTCCAGTTGATGTTTTTTGAAGAAGCGATTCACTTCCCTCCAAGAGTTTTATTGATAGTGCGAAATAAGGAAACACCACAAAGTAGGGAAAACATTTTTCTACTTAAAAGTTTTTTTCATCTGACACTTCTCAGAGTACAAAACCATCAGAAATGGAATTGATAAAGGAAGTGATGAAACTAATAAACTACTATGTTTTGAAAATAGCCAATCAGAACTGCTAGATTGTTGTTTGACCAATCAGTGTCCGTGAAATAGAATATGCTAACTGCCAGTTATAGGGGTGTGCCCACTGTGCTGCGGCACAGGGCCCGCTTCTAAGATGGAAATTGGGGGCCCCGCACAGCTTCATGTAGTACAATCAATGACACTGAGGAGCCCCCCCCCAAATCACTTTATGGCACAGGTCCCCCTCTTGCCAAAAACCGGCAGCGAATATGTTAACCAAAAATGCCCAATGAAAAGACAAATTCTTATTGTCTACAAAGCAACGGTTTTCTTGCTTTGATATGTAAGGATTTTAGAACGGCCAAGTGAAATGCAGACCAAGTTTTGCTTATAATATAGAAACGGTCATCCGTATACATTGTTGCACAGCTTGGGTTTTCAAGAAGTGTTGCCCTATGGCGGAATCACATTGCTTAGTAGTGTTTGGTTTTAGGAGCCCTAGGTGGCTGTGTCTTTGTAGGAGGTGGTGCTTGACGAATACAGGATGTAACATTCTGCTTAACTCTGTCAACTAACCTCAAAGTCGTGAGGCCGACATAGCCAGCCTTGCACTGGCAAGAAGATAGTAGACAATGATGCTACAATTTGTGTAAGGCACAAGGTTTTGTGGTGAGATGAGAACGCTTTTTACTGGCATAAACTACGTGTGGAGACACAGTGGCGACACTTCTGAAAGTTTTGCATAGCAAAACTTTACTAAGGGATGGTAGTTTAATATACATGGGGCGTTTCTTAGGTCCAACAGGTTTTCAATCACAAACTACGTTAACCAGAGTACCACTGGGAGGTAAGTGTCCCCTTGCTGGACCCCTCTCAAGATGTTGATCGTTCTGCTGCTAGTCACTTTCCCGTTACCTATTACTTCAAGTCTTGTTTTTATCCTCCACTTAGTTGTGGATGACATTTACTACTTCTCTTGAACCCCTATCCATCCATATACGTGCTTTATATGTGCTAAATATGTGCTTTCTGATAGTCTTGGGTTACTACAGTTAGCGTTCACTTCTGATTTTTGACTCGTCAAGTTGCTATTTACGATTTGTTGATCAACAGTACCCAATACTCCGGCACATGTTCCTAACTGACATGTGTCCCAAATATTATTTCTATATAGCTTTCAGTCACCTCTGTCAAAATCATGTAGCGACCATTTAGATATGTGATTGGGTGACAGTTTCTTTGCTTGCTTAGGTCTTTTAGTTTAGGCAGGAGAACTGTTTAGAGAGAATATCTTTTTGCAGAATTTCTTTCTCCTTGAAAGAGGCTTTTCAGTTGAAAGAGTTTTCTCTTATAATGTTCATTAGCGGCCCATACGTTGATTTGTCTCACTTTTTCACACTGCTTTTGTATCCTGATGTTATTCTCTTCATCGTTTTCCCCTTTTCCTTCGGTAATTCCACTTTATCCCATTTCTTTCGGCAATTGTTCTTCCCATTCTATACACCACATCTACTACCTTTAAGGTATCTTAGATGTTCCATCAATTCTGCTTGCAGTCCTTCAGAACTTCAGACAACTGCAACTACACATTGCGCGCCTTGAAAATCTCGCAGCAGTTTTGAGTATTTTTGCATGGATTTGGGTAAACTGGGACGTGAAAAAGCGTATATTTAGTAACAAATGAACCCATGAAATTCGAAGTTTAAGAAGGAAATTCAGTTTGAAGACTTACTCTTGATAACTTGAAGTAATTTTGGGTTAACACTACTATTTCGTTTTCGTCACACTTTGTTATCTTCGTACTCAGTTAAAAGCCAGAGTAGTATATACGTAGTAGTATATGTATATTAAGGTACCGCTATAGTTTTGGGGCTGATTAAAACAGTATCAATAAGTTTTTTAAAGTACAATCCGACGACAATTTTATATCGGAGTTAAAAATGTGTCTTATTTGGGAAACAATGACTGTCAGGTTCTTTGTTCACATAATTTGACACATCTTTTATGCCTTCAAACCAATCGTTTGGTCACCATAAACGAATATTGAGGACTTTTTTCCAACATTCAAAACCGGGAAAAACTTGCGATGGTATCTCCACCATATCAGGTCTACAATTCAGTCTTACCGTGTTGCTCCTGCCATTGATGTCAAGCCATTTCGCGAAAAGCCGAATAGCTTTATCGGCAAATTTTACTGTGAGTCCTGGACGAGTTTTATCACATCCCCATTACAGCCCCATCAATTGGTGCAATATCGACCTTCTCCTAGAATAATTCAAATTGACAATGACCTTGTTAGTTCTCCTTGTTAAAAATACCGTAAACACTTTGGTTGCACCAAATAGGTTGCATTAAGCAGGTGCCCAGTTAGTAAATCTTAACGCAGGCAGCCTTAACGGCAAGTCCATGTGTACGGACCCTTTCAACAAGTAAGGTATGGAAATTCAACTTTTACTATAAAGCAGTTTTTGTGATGATTTCTCTTTTCAGCTTCATATTATTTTTGAAAATTTACTTGAAGGATTTCTTTTTAAAATGTTTCATTTGTTTATAGTTTTGAAAGGAAAAGAGAATTCATGAATCGTTATGGGGAATTTTTCATGAAGCACATTGTAATTTGTTGAATACAAGGTAAAAAAAGGTAAACCGCAAAATTTAAATTCAACAAGAAGGATATTCAAAAATGTTCAAATTAGATATTGTAGCACTTTTTGAAAATTTCGTAGCTCTAGCAAGGTATACCTTACTCTCAACTGGTGTATTACTTGCAAATGTTGGAAAGTTAATCATAAAAATAAGGGAAACAAAGAAGCTTTATAATAACCCTCAATATTCAATGGCAAGATCAAGTGGCGACCAAAGAAGTTTTTTAACGTACCTCGATGGATCTGCTTAGTGAAGAAGTACGCTGCAGATTTCAGGTCCATTACACACAATCTATAAAGGAGCAAAGTGATAGAGTGGAACGTGGAGTGGATTGCTAATGATGGTAGCTGCAGACCTAGAAACATGATGATACTCTGTTTAAGGCCCACGTACTAGTAAATATGAGACAGGTATTTAACACCTAGCATAGGTTATTACAGATTCTATTCCTTCTTGTTTGTGTCTCTGCCCCTATTAGCAGTTTTAACATTCTTCCCATTAATGATTTAACATCTTCATCATCCTTAATGTGAATTATTCAGTATACGGCTCAAAGACTTGGCAATTGGAATTTTAGAGGGTTGGTCTTGAAAAGACACATGGCTGCCAGTTTCCTAGAACCTTAGACGAGGCGAGAATAAAAGAGGAAAAAAGGAAAAACAAATTATGCCAACTGAAACTGAAACTGCGCCAGTGCTTTTAGCATAGGTTCTGAACCTGATTTTAATAATATTTGACCCTACAAGTCCCGTATCTTAATAGCATCGTTTTTGAAGCCTTGAAGTTCAGCATCATTTATGCTTTGCTATGTTTTAAGTACATTCTGGACTGATTTAATTCTTTATAAGGTTGGTTTATAGACCTTTCTATTTCACCTGCCCCTCACCCCACATACAAACTCACACACATAATGTGGATCTTGTTTGTCTCTCATTTCAGGTGCTTCTTTTATCTTATTCTTTGGTTTTCTAATCCAATTTCAATCAAGCGTAATTTTTACGTGAGTTAAGGGTAGCATTTTTCATCAATAATACCCTTGCTGACACGTTTATAGCCAAGAAGCATCAAGATATACAATCTTGATTTTCAAGAATAATGTATCCTCATTGAAATGTTTTCTTTATGATCTCTCTGCCTCATGAAGGGCATAGTTGCTATTCCTGGTGCTTGAACTACAACTAAGTGTTTCTTATTTGGATTATGAGGACTGTATAAATGAGGGACAAAGCACTACGTTAAGTACGCCGCTAGTTAGGTCATCCATTTCCCTCAATACACCACGAACTATTATTTAATAAACCAATATTCTGCTCTGTCTTGACGATGAAGTTTTTACCCTTCAAAAGCAGAACACAATAACAAGCAGTAAAGATCTCTGGCAAGTGTTCTTTAAGGTACTATACATGACCATGACGTGTCTCTTATTACACGGAATCAAGACTACCTTTCAACTACATAAAGATTAAGAAGTTCCGTACAAGAGTCTTTGATTTACGATTTACCTCTTGTTCGGAAGATCTTGGGTGCTTACTGTGTTATATCGTATTACTGTGTGTAAAGTCAATCAAACAGAAACAATTTTTCAGTAGGAAATAGGTATGATTCCTTTCAGAATTCAATTAAAGTGAAAAGTGAGGCTTCCTAATTCACGCACATTCTCTTCAATGAGCCTTCTTAAACATAAAGAGAAATGAAAAATGGTAGTATGGGAGATTACTCAGCTGTTCATTGTTAAACACTATGATTATAGTATCATCTTCACATTTTCAAACAAGTACTTTAGTGTTTCCTTGTATAAATTTGTTGAACTGGGACATCTTTTACCTTGGCCATAGAGTGATTTTATCCTCCAAAGACATGATCCTTGCAATTATATTTGCTGTTGCAGCAGCTACACTACTGCCTACAGAGGCATCAGCAGGTATGTCTATCATGCAATTTGTTAAATATTTAGCGTAAAAGTGCTCAGTTTTGTTTTAATTAAAATGAGTAATGAAAATGCAGCTGTTCTAAAGAAAGTGTCCTCTCGGGATGAATAAATGTTATGATTGTATTAACTTCGTTCTGAACATTGCAAAGTAGTTTCTTATCAGCAACAAAAGTAGAATGTCTTCCTCTTACAATGAAGAGAGGCAAGTATGATTATATAATCTTATTGATAAGTGCGGTCTTTACAGAATTGACACCAAACGAGAGGAATATATACATTGCCAGTGGATATTTTTACTTCATTTTGCAAACGGAAGTTATCAGCAAAAACTTTCACGAGTGCACGAATGCTCTTCACGAGTTTTTAAGAACAGGGATTTTGCGATTGCATAGAAGGAAAGCAACGTGTAAAGGCACAGGGTCCTCAAATCAAAGAGTAAACTTGAATAGAGATGTTATACGACCAAGCAAATAGGAGCAATACGGAGACACGTCTTTCATAGTCATCAATATACATCTTTTCCTTTGAAAAGGATTTTTGTCGGGAAGGAACCACAGTATTTTCCTCAATTTTAGCATCCATCACTAAAATAACGATTAGTTGACATGGTTTTGGCAATAAGGTACAGCTTAAGGCTCTTGAACTTCAAAATAGCAGGTACATCAGTGGCATAAAGTTGTTAAACAGTATTGAAGAAAACAGTTTCACGTCCGAAAGAAAAAGCAAAAAATGATACTGTATTCTGATCTGCCTCCTTCATTAGAATCTGTATTCTATAAAGGGTTATACAAGATCCCCTACTTCAGTTTTAGTTGTCTAGCCCCATAGTGGCATCCACATTATCAGTAACTTGTACTATGCAAACGTTTTAGATATTATCTGACAATTTGGATGGTTCACAGTTTTTCTAAAGAGAAGCCTTGAGATCTTCGAGATAGATTTTCAAACAATATTTATTACTTGATTTCGTAATGACAAAGTCAAACGTTATTATCATAATAATTGTCGATAGAGCATCATCTTTAAGTAGCCCGATACTGACAGGGAACACCAATCTCCAAAGACACTGAATGGAGAATCTTCCGTCTCAAAGCAAGGTCAGTTGTTGGACGACATTGTACTCATCATCAAACAAAGCTTGTAAACAATGTTACGTAAAATGGCGGAACTTCCCGCGCTACATCAATTTATAGGGACTAGTATCTTTGAAATATGTTTTGGCTGTCGGAAAAAAGAGAAGCTCGATCCAGTCATTTTTAGAGACAAGTGAGAGGAAAAGGTTCTCCGAGGCGGGTGCCAATACACAGACTACATGAGTTATCAACGTACATCGTAGCAATGTTACCAACAGTATCACAGGTGTTTTAAGTGATTCTACAATAGAGTGAATAGATGACTTGCACTCATGTGTAAAGACAAAGTAGCTGGGTGGCATGAAAGGTAGCTTTGCGACTGAAAGAAAAGTGTTAGGGGATACTAATAAATCTGATTAGTACTATGTGTGTTGTCAATTTGTGGACGGGCTATTACTTAACTTTCAATATCCCTGCATAAACTATCATTTAATAGACTTCAGGTCGTGTTACAAAGGTGAGTCTCTGAAAGCATGGAGAAGTTTAAAGGCTCACAAATAGCTTATAGCAGGCTATGTGCACAACGTCTTGGTAGTAAACACAACCCAAAAAGGATTTATAGTTGACGTGAATGATTTGTGAAGAACTTAGTTTTAATTTTGATGGGCATATCTGAGCCTGAATAAATAAATTTCTTCATCCGTATTTAGCAGGAATAGCCTTAATGATACCTGGTATCTACTCTCATCTCTTAACACCTGATTTGCATGGGCGTACTCCCTCAGAGATAGGACTTCCCATTCCCATTTAATTTGTCATGGGAAGCATTGAAGAAGTACAAAGAACACAAGAATGATTCTCCATCGTTCACGAGTCTGCCATGGAAGAGTTGCATTCTGTAGGTTTCAGTCATAAATATAATTACTAATGTAGGCAATACAACACGATAAATAAAACAGCAGAAAATTGTGGGCAGCTTTCGCATTGTCACATGAACCAACTCTCAATTTACATCACAAGTTCAATACAATACCCTCTTTTATACTAAAAGCTATTGCAATAATCTACTTTGCAGGCTAAACGCTCTCAGAAGTGTGTACAAGTATGCAAAGATACTCCCAACAGCTCTAGTATGTGAAAGAATACTTTGTAACTATAATCAGGACGATTATCTGAACATACGAGAGTGCTCGATGCATAAATGCAGAGTGATATAGAAAGAGACATCAAAAGATGGGATTTGGAAATTCGCTAATTGAAAATTCGCTATTTGAAAAAGTACTTACGGTACGAGAGCAGTATTATTCAAAAACCTGCCTGAAATGTAGTGTTAACTATTCCATCGGTCGCTCTTTCATTGCGTCCAGCTAACTCAATTGACAGCAGCAATTCACTTGGCTCTACATCTAGGATCCGATGGCATTTAATAGACACTCATGTGTTTCACTAACGTTATCTCCCTGCTTGTGCATTCTACAACCACACAGCTATATACCATTTTCATAATGGAAATCCACCTAGAATATCAACGAATCGCAAATGATTGATAAAGACATTAAAACACAAATAGAATATTTTGCCACCCAGAGGCTGTTGGGCCGTAAAGTATTCACTCCGTTACGTCATATTCCATACATCTATAAAACAAGATGATTTTACCACGTCTCAGGTCATGCATGTTAGCCATTTTTGTATAGAAAGACCCAAATAAAAATTTATTTCTATTGACCATGTGAATCTAGAATGTACAAAATGCTGTCCTGTGCAAGATAAACACTTCTTAAGTATGTATCATTGCTTGTGACCATCCATCCTTTCCCACAATATTGCACTATCATGGGGTATATTAGGTCTTTAATTTTGTTTTATAGACTGTTTGGATGCTTTCCATGACTGCCGAAGGTTTGCAAGGTATTGCAGTTCAGGAGGCGCTTGGAAAACTTTCCTGAAAGTAAATTGTCGAAGAACGTGTTCCAGATATTGTGGTAAGTTGTAAGCAAAGTTTAACGGTATGTCTGTTTTAACTAGAAGTTCTTAAACTGATGTCTACGCCTGGGCTTCATTCTGTCTCTCGAGAATCAGATAAGACTACAATGCTGATTATACTTAAAATATTTATATGAAGATATCAAATTTGTACCAGGCATAATTTTATAGTTTTCGGGAGGCATTAATTTTTTTTCTTTTCACCCATAATGCCAATTACTATCATTAAATGATGTCGTCCCTGTCAACAACAGGGAATTTTTTACCATACCAAATATCCATTATATTCTCTCTAATAGATATTGATATGAAAGGTCTATCTACGCAGAAACAGTAAAGTATGGACTGTATTCAAATGATAAACGACTCCAGCTATTTAGTTGAAGATCGTTCAGCTTTTAATTCAGCTAATGTTTCCAGGGCTCTCAAGACGAGTACGTATAATCAGTGCAAAAGTCCTAGCTATCCTTTCACCGGCCGGGTGCTATACAAATAACTTCAATGTGCAGTTAACTTCAATGTACAAATAACTTTAATGTACAGCTAACTTCAATGTACAGCTAACTTTTCTACCTAATTGTCTGCTTGGGCCCCCTCCCCCAATCTGCTTCACCTTCCCTTGTCCCTGGAAACAGTCTCTGGCGAAAAAAAATGTCGGTACTTATTCCTACATCTCGTTTGAATAGATACAAGAAAAATAGAAAAGAATGTCACTAAGGGCATTTGAATACATGAGCCACACTTTCTCGAGGTACGCTTTACCAACAGAGCTAGGTGACCCGTTTGATAGCAGGATTTATTTCTCTAGTAGCCACATTGGTGTCCTAAATTTCGCTACTTATTCCTACAAGCATAAACAACGCGGGGAAAGTGTAATTCATACAGTAACTAATTTACAGCAAAGGGTGAGTTATTGTTTGCTATTATCACATATGTTTATTTTGTAGCCTTCTCGTTTTATCTGAGACGTAATCAATCATCTGCCTATGTTTTTAGAGACATAATATGAAAACGTATGTACCTAACCGAGGTAAAGATATTTGTGTTTGTTTATTGTGAATTCCATCAGTAAAATGTTAATGACGACTTTACTTCCATGTTCATGAAAATCTACAGTTTTCGCAACCCTTACTTTTCAGCCACAAAGTTTTTTTATTGCTTCGGCAAGTCTTAGAAACATCTTTTGCAATAATTTTCAGATTTGACAAGATTTGAATCTTATCGCTCTATGATAAACTGGCACTAGGTAGTCTATCCGTTCATAATTTACAACATCAAACTAAGTGACCAACTGAGTACTATTTAGGTCGGAGAGAAAGGATGCAACTGACTCATCCCATGTGAATGTGTTTAGAGTCGGATAGTTTATTCCGAGAGAAAGAAAACTATAGTACAATTTAGTGTAGAATAACTAGTTTGGTTTCAATAATTTTGTTATATAAAGCTGTTACATACGTAAATACATCTTGGTTATATGTTTGAAATAAAATAGTTCATTAGAACATCATCGACTACAATAACATCCCCACTGTTTTCTTCTGGTGACAACAGGATCTGGTATATCGGAGTTTTACAACAAAATTTGAAGAGGAAAGAAACCTAAAAAAACGGAACAAACAAACAAATTAAATTACTTAAGTAAAACAAAAAAAATAAGAAACGGTTTCAATGACAGCAATAAAATCTACCAATTTATTAACAAGTAGTAACAGCTCTGGAAAGGCTAAGTCCTTGTTGCACCAATTAAAGGGGTAACGTCATCTCACTCTGTTCATATATACCATGACTTTCTTCTAAATTTGATAAATTGCATGCAAATCCATGATATCAATGATAATGAAAATAATGCAAGTAATGATAATAATGATAATAATTATCAAGAAGGTGGACGAATCTGTATCTATGCTGCGTTGAAGATGATGCTTCGGCGAGCTTCTTTCTTTTCTTCCCAGCTACGGGAGACCAGTGTCTAAATGTTTCTGTTTGATTTGATTGGCCGGTGGTTGAGAGTACATCACTTGAAGTTGTGGGAAGCTTTCCTTTTAATATTGTTGAATATAGGAGAAGTTTGCAACAGGACTTTTGCGGCTGACCTTACGTAATGAATGTGTTCCGGTCCGACCTATGTTGCGTTAAGCTTCTTTACTTGGCTAAGAGAAGAAACCACCCATGGTTTTTCCTCTATTACATGCACAACTTTGCTTACTCAGTGGTCTGCTGGGCAACACATTATGTGTGAGGAACCTGGATTGTCTACCAGGAGTTCTAACGAGAGCTTAATCTCATGTGGTCTATAGGTATTTCCCCCTCCTTACCAGATTTCATTAATTAGACTTTTAGTGATGTTCAGAATGCCCAACCTCGTTGGTTTATTAGGTTAACGCGCACCATAACAATCAGGGTGTGAAAAAAACCGTAATAATATTTTTGTAAATAGCTTAGTTTTGAAACTCGTTATAGATCCTTTGTTCAAGTCTGACTAAAGTATGAAGTGCATCCGCCCCCCTTCCACTTAAACTGCCATGCATAATTGTGTGAAAATAGATTATGATACGATCAGATTAGAAAATAGAGATGATACGAAAAGTAGTGACTTTATTGATACATTTCATATGAATACCCCTCCAATTTATAAACGCAAAGCGCACTTATCGATTAACTGTCGAATTTGAAAATATTTGTATTAAGTCAATGTTATCAGATTGGATTCAGTTACTGTACACTTTTGTACACTAGCACCCTTTGAATCAGAGTTTTTCTGTCTTACTTTGACGGAAGATCTCAACTTGAGAAACACATTTAGCATTTTGAAAGGAAGAAATTCCACCTCTGCTTTCGTCCCTCATTTAACTTGAGATTTTCAATCTGTCTTGAAGCTCATTTTGTCGCCGGAAGGTTAAAACCCAATGTCAAGTGATACGAGAGTTCTATCCTACTATTATTCTCAAGACATATTGGTATGTAAGCAATATAAAAAAGCTGAAACCAGAAGAAATGTGTTGTGTCTTTGATTACGCACTAAAATACTACTGAGGTTAGGAAAAGAATTTTTGTTGACTACTTGAAATTGGAATCAATCACAATTCTATACTATGCCGACATCAAATCTACTATTTTAGGTTCCGTGGTTTACCATAAGACCTACTTTGCTGTTCTGTGGGAATCTCACTTAATAAATGACACTTGAATGTAAAAGTGGGCATAACTTATAGATGTGCATTTTTTATCTGTAGCACATAAATAATAGCAGATCCATGTATGCAATGGTTAGAGTCCCTCGGGCTGTGTATGCTTCTAAGATTTGGTGGTAAGGAAAAATCAGAAACACATCTTCAATAGCGTCCATATTGTCTTAAGGACAGCTTCACTGGAGTCGTTCGCTCTCCATTATGCTATAAACTGGAAATTGAAGAGGTCAGTAGACAAGAAGTAAACATTTCAGGCCAAGCAATTCCTAACAATAATTTCTGACCGTAATTTGCAAAGAATGATGTACATGCCAAGCCTAACATTTTCAACACAAGTTGTGTAATGTCACGATGTCAAGAAAATTCTTGCTGGCTTTGCATTTTCAGTTTTGTGACCTGTGCCTGTAATATGCAATGGACGGACTACAGGGCAAATTCAGCTTCCAGAATATAACGTTCAACTAAAGAGCAGGAGAGAGAAGAAGCTAGTACACAAGATGCAAAGCATTTCAGATCAAGCAGTTTCTGCTCAATGATTTGTTCCTCTAATGTCAAACATAGGACCACTGGCTTAGTCAATCCATCGCGGCCATAACTGTTTGCTCACCAACCTCTAGCTGAATATGATGAGACCACCCAGCTGGATGACCATCCAGATCATCAAATCTCATCCATGTCATTCTGAAGTTGCCCACGTCTTAGAAAGGAAAGTTATAAGAACCGTAACCAGAACAACTAAGCAGGAGGCGAGAAAAATTATGCATGGTGAGGTCGTGGGAGAATTAAGTATGTAAAAATACCAATGGGATGCTCATTCTTCCAATAAATAAAAATGATGACATAACACACGGATGTGATCATTCATTGCGCAAACTTTCTAAAAAATCTACATTCTTTTTAAAGGCTACAAAGACTGATGCAAGATGTGTACATGTGAGCCTTGCCCTCCTGTGCCTTCCTTTGCCTACTGGCTTGATAAGAATGACTTGCATCAGAGTGACTTGACATTGTTTTAACAGACTTCGAGAGTCTACCTTCGGTCACTTCTTGCATACTACGAAGCAACACCAGCAGAAAGAATTGCAAGAGTTAACATGGCGAAAAAATGGGACAGTATTACGAGGCAGCAGAGGAACTCATGGAAGGAAAAATGCAACATGAGTTGATGTCATGATCTGTCAAAGTTCTATTGTATTCTAGCTTTTTCTTTTGGGCGAGCATTTGCCGATATCCTGAAAGTGCTCCAAACTGGACTTTTTATCACGAGTGTGAGCTTTTGTGGTTAAACTGACCAGCATACCAATAAATGGTTAACATGTCTGATCGACACTATTAAAGAGACATCAAGATATTTACCTTGTTCTTCTGTTTATTTCATTTTAAAATAGTACTCCGTAAGTAACATGGTGTCGGTGATGTATTATGTGCTTAGAGTCTATTTTCAAGATTTATTAAAACTGAATAAACATATAATGAATCGATTTTATAGAATTATCTCCACTACTTCTAACTTTGGTAGTGCTCATGCAGGGAAATAAAAGGTGCAAATTTTAAGGATGCAAAAATAAAATAGTGAATTTTTGGACTATATAATTCACTCCACACTACACCTAGTGGTGTTGCACTCGATATAAAGATCTAATCTAGTCTAGTTGACACAGTCGACTGTAAGGAGACCACTTTCATCGATGCAATTTAATAACAAGCAGCATCATTTCCATGGAAGTGCTGTCATTGTAAAATTCAAATGGCAGTGTTCCTGAGATCCAGAGTTTTATCTCAGTTGAATATTTGTGGACAAATGCATGGAAGGCTGATACATAGGAGAGGCTGGTGTAAGGGAAAGGAGGGAGGGGGTAAGGATAGTCCAGTCCACTGTCCAGTATTCATACCTTATTTAACTGCTATTTTTGTCCTGAACTGATGTTCATGGAAACCTGATACTGTTGCAGCAATTACTACATTTTCCTTATCTGCATTCATTTATCTGCTTACATGAATCCATTACATCTTCATATTACATTTCCATATAGGATCTTCATCTTCACATTCCATCATAATACTGAAGCTCGTTGATCACTGTTTTGTACTACTGACGTCTACTTTCAAGAAATCTAGGAAGAGAATTAAACCCGTTGCCCCTAAAACAATCAAGCCTCGATAGCCAAAAATTCTGTCGTTGCCCTTTCAAATCCATGGTATCTATGGCCTCAGTTATAATCTCCACCTTTGACCCCTGTGGCCATGCTCTTTAAAATGCATCACATTGACGTGTGAAGTTTTACTGAAGAAGGATCTTGAAACGTTGAAAATGTAATCTATTTGGGTAGTAGATACATAATATTATATTTATGTAGCCTGAAACAAGAACAAAATTCCGAAAGCTTTCAGTTATTCATTATATTTAGTATATATACGTATCATGCAACCCATCCTTCCAAAACTTATTATTATGTATTATCATGTATATAGACAAAACTCCTGGGGGTGGTGATGGAGATGGCAACACAGGCAGTGGAAAATGTGGCATTTCGCCGGTGGCACAAGGTCGAATCATTAATGGTGTCGATGCAAAACCTGGTGCATGGCCATGGATGGTTTCCTTAAACTTTCGTGGGCGTGTAAAGCATTTCTGTGGAGGCTCCTTAATCAGTCCAACTTGGGTATTAACAGCAAGTCATTGTACAGATGGTCAACGTGCTTCTGCCCTTGATGTGATCATAGGGGAACACAACCGATACCAGATAGAGGGGTCTGAACAGGTCAGTATGATTTAATTTCTAGGACGCCTCGGTCATTACTTGAGAGCCACGTCGTGTTTGTGTACCGTAGTTTTAGGTATCTACTGAAAAGCAGTACAGGTACAGACAAGGTACAGTCTGTGGCACTAAACATTGATATTGTCACAAAATGCTGAGCTGAAGCTAGTTTTCTCCTTAAACTTGAGTAGCACGCTGATCTTTTAAATTCCTCTCTCCTGAGTAAACATGTTTCACAACCTGTAAGAACCAAGGACACACGCCGTTTCCGTGTGTTGCTCTAGTAACTGTCGTCGCCACAGGTCAGGTCTTTGAATACCACATGGCAAATAATCGGGTCTAAAGTTTGATTCTCAGTTGTGAAGTATCTGTTATTTCTTCACCATTTTTTCAAAACGTAGCTTTTATATGCTAGCAGAAAATACTGTTGATTCCGCAGAAATCGTTAGATTGATATGCAATGACTCCTTGCATGAAAATAAAGTCATCTTTTAAATGACGAAGAATAGAAGGCAAAATTTATCACCAGAACTAATTATGCAGGAATCTCTACGCATTTGCATAAACAAATGGATGTAGAACGCTAGGTCAGAAACTTAGATAATCAGTCTTAGATGCAGCTAGAAGTGAAAATAAGGTGTCAGCTTGCTTGGTGTAACGAAGAAGCTACAAGTAACATTGGTGGGATGGGTGAAGCACTTTCTCTGTGAAGGTAGTATTATATCAGTGCAATTAACTTTAAAAAATTACAAAGGTTTTGGTGCTTTGCTCTATAACAACCTTTCACTGGTTCGTGCAAACCTCACCCGGATAGTATATACTTGCAACGTGTAGATCGTAGATATAAATAGAACGCTGTTAGATAACTTTTACATTTTCAACTTTTCACTTGCTTTTACCTTGTATTTAGCTGTCTATTCACTATACACATTTTGCAATACTATTGCACTTTCTTGAAAAGTCATTGTTTAAATAAGGCACAAAACGACGCTCGTTACAACGTATAAGGTTGTTTCTCAATTCCATCTTGCTTCTATACTTTATTCCATGAATGCAACTTATACTGAACTAGCTTTAAACGGCGCAACTCCCTCCCCTAACCCCCAATATATACTTCTCGTGTCTGACCAAGTGCACATAAGGTATTCCTAATGTCTTGTATTCACAAGTCTCTTTATGACTTTTTTATATTTTTGAAAGAGAATCAACGTCAAGAGGATTGTAATGCATGAAAACTACAACAATAAAAATCTCAAAAATGACATTGCACTTCTGGAATTGGAAAGACCTGCAAGGATCAATGCCAGATCTCAACTGGTGTGTCTACCATCAAGTGGATACAAACCTGCAATTGGAACAAAATGCTATCTCTCAGGTAAAAAGTTAGTTATGATATGAAATAAAATTTTATTAGCACGGAAACTCTTTTACTAATTTCACAGCTCATTTTTGCGATCAACATGGCTGCATAACTTCAGCTGGCTGTATTAATTTCTTGTAAGAAATGACTAAAGCACAAAATTCGACTTCTAATACTGTTGCTGCCCTTTTAAGTGAAATGATTCTTTAAACTGTAAAATTTAACACAGTTTTAATCAGAGATAATCAAGTTATAAAGCAAAAGTCTTAATTAAAACACAACTGTCGTTACCAAACTTTTCCTTCTCTCATTGAATAAGAGAATAATAAATGGAATTCTTTGTTAATTGCCCATAACAAATATTTCCAAGTCACGATTTGTGATTAGCTAGGTGTCATGCTTTTATGTCTACACTCCTTTCGAATCTGCTTATCACAATATTTCAATTGAAACGCCAATTGATTTGGCTCATGTGGAAAATACTACTAATCAGAGTAATTCATGCACCATGGAGATAGGCCATAAAACTCTTTAGAGCACGATGTTCAGCGATATACTTCAATTAGGAGATTTTTCTGGCCAATACAGAAATTAATAGCAGGGTAGGACTGCAGGAGAGTCGAATCCCCAATTTTGAAGTCAAGGTTCAACTTCTTAAAAATGTAACAGCAAAATAAAAATGATAATTACCGTCTTCTAGTTTTCAAATAAACTAATAATGCTCTTCAAAACTAAAAGGGTTCTTGTGACATAGGTGCATGCTCAATCTCTTTAGCTGTTTATTATATTTATCAATTTCTTGCTAAATTGAAACTGCCCCCGCAGCCACTGTATCATTGGGTCATCATAGTCCATTTATTAGAGTACGTATTGTCGTACCTCTTGTGCAGTGTTAAATTGTTGTCGGTGAAGCATTTATCACTGTGGTATAATCGCAATCCTTTTTGTCGGAGAAATAGATTTTTCATTACAATGCGGCCATTTTACGTATCTTGCTTGCTATTTCATAGATTGTATTTACTTTTGGTAATCATTTATTTAAGAAGTATTAATAGGATGCCGTGACTGATAGCTAACGACTTACGCAGAAAAGAAACAACATGTTATATTTGCAACAAACTTTTCAGGTCGATAGATAAGGGGACTGAGGAGACTACGGCTCTCACTTTCTGTGTTTCTCTGCCACACTTTGAATAGTGAAGATAACCGCTCGTTTTATGCTTTCCCCGGAATCAGCGCGTAGGTCTTTTATGTGTATGCTATCTCCCAGAGCAAAAAGATATTTCCCCTTGTTTGTTGATAAGACTTTGAGGTTATTTTGTTACCTTCAGGAGCTGTAAATGACATAACTTAAACCGCTGTATTCGAATTTATATCATTTGATAAATGGGGCCGGTACATTATTGCTATAATTATATCGCAGATTTGCTACAACCGATACAGAGAGATATTCTCTGAATTAAATTTTTAATAAATAGCATGATATCAACCACCATTAATAGGACGTATACTCCAAAAATCCTCCCAAAATCGCTTGCTATGAGTGATAATGGCTTTTAATGAATTGACTTTGTTGGTAGCCTGGCTGTAAGCTACTATTACTCTAACATGACATCAGTTCTATTCCACATCACGGTAGCTCAAAAAGAACCAATCAAAATGAATGAATAACATAGTACAACAGCACTAAACCTCGGTATCCTTTTGCACTATCGTCCACTTCTAAACCTGTAAAAAGTTTGTTGATGGTACAGAACAATAAAACTGCAGGAACAAGAAAATTAGTTTTAGTATTTTAAAGCTTTTTTCGTCTGAAACTCCTCAGAGTACAAAATTGTCAAAACTGTTTTTTAACGAACCGTTGGTGACATACTTTTCTATTACTATTTTCCTAGTATCTATTTATATATATTGCAAAATATGCAAAAGAACCAAAGCATTATTGAGTTCAAAATTTGAAAAACCGTTCTTTAAATTCGCAATTTTAGCCTGAAAATACTCATTAGTAGTTGCGTTTTCAATTGATTTTCGAACACGCTACAGCTTTCTAAAACAAAATATTAAGATATTGACATTGGTGATAGACGTTCTAGAAGTAAAAGTCCGAAAGTTTTAGCTTTTAAATACTTACGGGTGGGAAATGGCAAGCAATAGTTTGTTAGGAACCCCCTCCCACCTTAGAGCAGAGTAGTACAGGTATAAGTTTTGTCACGCAGTTTTAAAGAATGCTGCAATTGTGGTTGGGTAGCAGACTATAGTGTAGCTTCATTAGTCATCAAACTTTGTAAGACCTGTTGTAATATGATCAGCTGAGTTAAATAAATAAGCAAATGACAGCAAAACATCTAATTTCCATTTAGGTTGGGGAACAGTTACTCATCCTGGTCAAGCAGCAACAACGCTACAGCAAGCAGTACTTCCTGTTGTAGACAAGAAGAACTGCTTTGGCGTTGATGGATTTGTTTGCACCGGTTATGGAAAGTCCAGTCTGACCAACGCGTGCCGGGGTGATTCTGGAGGGCCCCTGGTGTGCCAAGAAAAAGATGGAAGATGGGTACAGCAAGGTGTGGCCAGTTTTGTAGTAACATATTGCAAGTATTATACTGCCTTTACTACAGTTGGAGAACACAGGGAATGGATAAAAAAGCACTCTGGAGTTTAATCTTATCTGCTAAATCAGGTGATGCCACCGGAACAGGCAACGAAATATTCATGAAAATGAAGATAACAAAACGTGTTTACATGATGTAATTTTAAATAGACGTTGTTGTTCACCTGATTTACATAAATGTTGGTGTACTTTTCTTTCCTTGAAGCTTTTTCACTATCTATTACTTTGTAACCTTATTGGGCAGTGGATCTGTGCCTAAGCCCCTTCCCCCACAGCTACGTGCCTTCACCATTATGGGTGTAGTAGCAGTATCTTTATTAACAGGTACAACGTTTACGAACGCTGTAAATTTGATCCTCCAAACAAAATATGTTCCACGAAAGCAGGAAATGTTGTCCTGATTTAAATCAAAGAGAAAAATCCACCAATATTCCGTAGAGCGAAAGGAGCAAGAACAATATTGATATTACTTGATAATGTTCAAAGTGATGTATTCCAGCTTTTTTTTCACCAAAATGTTTGCACTGATACAATTATCATTAGCGTTTTTAACGTCTTGAATTCTACTGAATTGATTTTATCGACCCAACTAAGGCAACATTAGTTGTTTCTCACTCATAAAAGCAAGGAAGCTTCTGTACTGTTGCAATGATTTGCCAAAAGTCATAGATAAAATGTCTTTCTATGGAAAGGAGCTAGCTTGATAGAGTTTACTCTTGATATGCAATTGTGAATATAGTGTTCAAAAGGCAAAAGGACCATAACGGGAGAGGTGTAGTAAATACATACGGTTACTTCACAGCTTTCTGAATTGCAAATACGAAGAGAAAAGGTAAAGAATTTTTTCATAAATATATACAAAATGACAAAACTCTTTTCAATTCGCTAGTTCGGGGGAATAAATAATGAATTAATGTATATTACGTCAAGAAAATAGATAAGTCTCATGAGGACATTTACCACATGTTCATAGTGCAATATAATTATATTTTACGGTATTGAAATCAACTTTCTACAGTTTTGTAGGATCATCATGATAGCTACCGTGACCAAGAGAAAGCTATGAGGTGGAGTGGCAACTAAATCGTTCAGTACACGTATTTTCCACTTAAAATACGAGAAACCAAAACTATTTAAAGAATGACAGTAAAATTATAGGGGTAGGCCCTCCAATCTCACTGTGGTGACGCCCCTGTTCGTAATCATACTCATGTTTTGTTTCATCTCTAAAAAGGACAGCAATGACGTTTCATAAGCAGCGAAGAAATTTTTTGCCTTTAACTAAAGATTTCCGTGGAGGAGAGCATGCTAAGGAGTCTATAGACCAAATTTTTGCCGTCCTGCCCTCAAACAGGGC
>JAAAKL020000998.1:20801-34187 GCA_010016065.2 Carybdea cf. marsupialis auct. non (Linnaeus, 1758) | reverse complement strand
GAAATATATAAAGTAGTGAAAAGTCTAAGAATCTAATCAGAAAATAAGCAAAATAACACAGAAGCCATAAAATTGGCTTGTATTTGTGCGTCTTGAAAGTATCTTGATGATATCTTATTTACAGTTGAAGGTGTTCTTTATTTATGATTGCTCAATCCCTATTGGCCAGCTTTGTTGAATATCAAAATAATTTGTTTTACAATAATCAGATTCCATCCAAATTGAACAATTTGAATTTGTCAGTTTTATAGTTAATACGTCTAATGACTATTTGCAAAAGGCTGATATTTAAATAACTAAAAAAACAAGATACTGCCATCGTGTTTTTTGAACATTTCTAATTGTCACGAACTGGAATGAATATTTGGCTAGATTTGCATTTGTGTGTTTTTTAGTTAATACATCTAATGACCATCTGTCAAAAGTTGATATCTTAATAATTAAAAAAACAAGATATTTCCGTCGTGTCGATTCAACAGAACTAGTTGTGACCTAGAGAAATGAATTCTTGGCTAGTTTTCAGAGTTTCTTTAGGTCTAGATTACATTTTACGAAGCTGTGAGTATCATATAAATGTTTTTCATATCTAATTGTAGTTTTCCTTAGTTAGATTATGTGACTTACAGTGCACAAGTGTGAGGCTCCGTCCACACGTACCAGGATATTTTTATAAACGGAAACTTTTTTTCTCCGTTTGCACTTAGCTTCCACACGTATCCGGCGTATATGGTCACTGAATACGGAGATTTTCAAATACGCCCTACAGACCGAAGATTCTTAAAAACGCCGGCTCTCCGTATTCGTGTGGACACCATAAACGAAGGTTTTCAAATACGATGACTTCAATAGGATTTCTTGTCTATTGTCTACCTATTGAGAGCACTAAATCTCCTGTTGCAAAGTTGATTGTATTGTTCATCATGGCTTCCTTTAACAAATATTTTCGCTGGCTTGTTCCAAATAAGGAATTACGCACATGCTCTCTAACGTACTTTGGCGTTTTTGAGTTCTTTCAGCGTATTCGTTTTCACACACAAATACGATGTGAATACGATACGTGTGGACGCGAAGATTTTCATATACGGAGAAAAAAATCTCCGTTTATAAAAATATCCGGGTAGGTGTGGACGGGACCGTAATCTCCACATGAGCTCCCAATCCGTCACCCATGAAAATTGATTTATACTCTGCGCATTTCTGGGATCGGATTCTCTGTGCAATGTAACCTGATAATGAGAGGATCTTGAAGAATGTAAGGACGGTGTAGAAAAATTAATTAGCTTTTTAAAAGTGTTTAAACCATTTGTTAGCTATGTTAATGATGTTTATCAATTTTTCATTCATAAATATTTTTTGCAATGACACATTGGAAAGAATAAAGGTCTGTTTTTGGATAGTGGTTCGGATATTGCTTTGGATATTTGTGGAAAAGTGTGTTTCAATTCGTGGTCAATACCAGAACCATGTTGTGATTTGACCAAAAGTTGGTTCCTTAAACTTAAACTTGTTATATCTTCCCAAAAACCTGCCGTTTATTTTTGATATGTAGGAGTCTTATTTGCCGTTTTCGAAAATGGGTCTGAGTGTAATGAATTAGTGACAATTAGTGTCACCTTTGAAAAGGAGGTAAACAACTCTTTGTCATTCCTGGGCATTTTTGTGGAGAAGGATGTCACTAAATTCGTGACCAGTGTGTATAGGAAACCTATATTTTATGGTCTATACATGGTCATTACATACATGTGAACCTCATCAAACCTTTGGTTCACCGGGCATCAGGTTTATTAATGACTAAGCAAAGAGTCATTATAAGAGACAATAGTAATGGGAGATTTGAATGCCAAAGTGGGGGTAAGATTAAGTGGCAGCACAGTTGGGCTATATGTATTAGGACAGAGAAACGAGAGGGGAGATATCTGGGTAGAATGGTGTAAATACTATGAGCAGATCATTGCGAGCACTTGGTTTCAACAGCATCCTAGGTATTTGTATATCTGGAAAAGCCCAGGCGACAAGTATAGAAATCAGATTGATTTCGTAACTATCAAAAGGCAATTCAGAAATGGTATCCATCGGGTTGAAATTCTACATGAAGCAGACATAGGAAGTGATCATTGTCCAGTTGTATGTCATCTGCAAATCAAGTTACAAAGGGAAAAAACAGTCACCAAAACAACATCAGGTAGATACACAAAAACTAAATGACCAAGAGTTAAAGCTCAAGTACCAAGCAGAAGTAAGAAACAGGTCTGACGCTATTGATGTAACCACGTACACGATCGAGGGACAATGGAGTAATTTCCAAGATATTTTAACTGAATCCGCCGAAGTGTCTTTACCAAGGGAGTAGGACATGCACAGCTTCTAGCTGCATAAAGGTCAAAGATGGCACTGTCATTATGGAAAGGGGCCAAATTCTAAATAGGGGGAGTGAATACATACAACAACTGTTTGAAGACTGTAGAGGGAACAAAACCAGAGATTAGAACACAAGTGGAGGGTCCGAAAATTCTAAAAGAAGAGATAGCCAAAGCAGTTTGTAAGATGAATAAAGCTTGTGGACCGGGCAATATCACAGCAGAAATGATACTAGCATTTGAAGAGTATGGTATTGAAAATCTTCACTCTTTGACAAACACCATATATGAAACCGAGATATCCCGGACGACTTACGTAAATCGGTGCTCATAGCTCTTCCCAATAAGCCAGGTGCTACCGAATGTAAGCTACATTGCACTATAAGTCTTACGACTATGATGATCAAGGTCGTTTTATTACTTTTATTGGAGAGAATGAGGTAGTCACAAAACATGAGATAACAAATCAGCAATACAGTTTTATGAAGGGAAAGGGCACCAGAGATGCAATTTTCATTCTTAGAGTTTAAGTGAGCGAGCACTTGAAATGAACAACAGTGTTTTTATCTGTTTTATTGACTACACCAAAGCATTTGACAGAGTGAAACATCAGGAAATGTTTAAGGTTTAAATTGACATTAATGTAGATGGAAGAGATCTAAGGCTATTGAGAAATTTGTATTGGGAGCAGAAGGCAACATTCAGAGTAATGGTCAATATGAGGAATGGGATGACATCAAACGAGGGGTTAGACAGGGTTGCGTAGCATCACCAGACTTGTTTTCAGTGGTAGGGTAATTTATCTTGAGAGGAATAGATGATTTAGATGGAAGATCAATAGGGGGAAACAACATTAACAACATCAGATACGCGGACGACACAGCTCTAATTGCGACTCGGTAGAGAAGCTTCAAACATTCTAATCAGAGTAGCTGAGGAAAGTGAAAAGAAGGGCCTTTCCATAAATTGAAAGAAAACCTTTTTGTTGGTAATCTCAAAGAAAAAAGACCCCCCTGAATGCGAGATCAAACTGGGTGACAAAACTATACAACAGGTTGACCACTTTAACTATCTGGGCATCGAGCTAACATCAGATTCCAGGGGTGATTTCGAGATAAAGAAACTGATAGGGATATCTAAAACCTCTTTAAATGACATGAAGACAACTTTCACAAATTAAAAGTTAAGTTTAAACACTAAGCTGAGATTGTTGCAAAGTTACGTTTGGTCATTTTGTTATATGGATGTGAGTCGTGGACAATGGGCAAACGAATGCAGGATAGACTGAAGGCTGTAGAACTTTGGTTTCTACGACTAATTGTAAGGATCTCATGGAAGGATAAAGTGAGTAATGAGGAAGTCTTAAGGAGGGCTAATACAAGGAGCTAGGGGCAGGCAGAGAAGTACATTTCTATCAAATCTGTGTGATAGGCTAGGAAATGGACTAACAGCTGTGGGCCTTTTACATCTGACCAAAGATAGAAAGGGTTCGGCAGTCATGCCAGCTAATGTCGTAAGAAAAGGCAATAAATGAATGAATGAAACATGCAGAATTTTTTATATGGGGCAAGAGAAAGTTTTCGTACATTCGGTTTATATAAATTCTAACTTTTATCATAATCATGAGTACTATAACCTCTAAATCCGTCAGCAATATCTTTGAAGTTCTTGAAGATCCGATTTAAGGAAAATATGGATGCTCAATCATTGTAGTCATTTATTTCTTTTTCAAGGAAGCCCAAAGATTCTAGGTTGTAAACCAGAGCGTCATTTATGTCACTTAAACTTTCATTCTGGTTTATTTATGCCAGAAGACAGTCTTTGTAATGTAACATGTTTTGAATCTGTTGAGTGGTATTTTCATTATTGTTAAAGCCTGACATAATTTATGAAAGATCATAATTTTGATAAAGGTAAGAATAATTTGATCTGATATAATTCTATCGACTTAAAGGATGGCGAATTTACTTGTTTTTCTAAGTGTACTGAACTCTGGTAAAAGTTGCCTTCTCT
The DNA here is from genome assembly GCA_010016065.2 of Carybdea cf. marsupialis auct. non (Linnaeus, 1758). Taxonomy (NCBI): domain Eukaryota; kingdom Metazoa; phylum Cnidaria; class Cubozoa; order Carybdeida; family Carybdeidae; genus Carybdea; species Carybdea cf. marsupialis auct. non (Linnaeus, 1758). Next base: position 29,817 of record JAAAKL020000998.1, on the reverse strand, counting down.
TCTTCATTGTAGGGTCGAAAGTCTTCGTTAATATAGGAATTTTGTCCTGGTAGTCAGTGAGCATTCTTAAGGATTGTGTCACGATCTTAATATCTTAAAAACGTTTTAATATATGGTACCACTTGGGTCACCATTTCTCTTTACTACTCGATGAGCTCTTCCAATAAGGGTTTTCTGCATCCAATTTAAGATTGGCTCTAAGGGAAACCATATAATGCTTAGTTCTGATCTGTTTTTTTACCTGCTGCTCAGTTATAGATCAATCCTCTTCCTTAGTCTTGGTTACTGGGTTGGTGCGATGGTCTTTTTAGGTTCCATATGACCAGTCACATTGTGTCCAAATTGATGACTGTTTGGTTGGTTGTTTTTTAACGCACATCTACACCGCAAGAACCCAGATTTTTACAGTAATATGGAATTTTTATATTTTCATTAAAATTGCAATAATTCTAAAAATAATGACTCTAGTAATAGGGATAAGAGAAAGGATCAGGATGTATAAGTGAACTTTACCTAGTGGAATTTAATTTCACTGGGATTTCCGATACTGTATGTTAAAAATACTTTTTGGCATAGAGATCTAACAAAAACAACTAAAAACAACAACAAGATGAACAGAGGCATAGGCAAGTGTAGAAAGTGTGCAGGAAATTGAATATTCAGTTCAAGCTAACAAATGGGGACTATGATTAAACATGCAAATTATCCTTTAGTCATAGGATTTGTAGCAGACAAGAAACATAGGAAATGACGCAATTGAAGGACATCACCAATTATTTCAAATAAATTGCTGCTGTTGTGATAGCCAAGGAACTGTTACTCTCTCTAGGAGTTTTCTGGAAGGTTAATTATATCTGTTTACAGTCCCACTTCACCCAAGCTCTTTAACAGAAACTCACTTCCTGACCTGATCTTATTTTATTAAAGCGTAAATAAACATGCCGGCTTATCTGAATTTCCCTTATTGAATTTATGGATATGAACGTCACAGAAGCAAACAATACATCCTTCTTTATTAGGTTGCATCATCGTAAGCGAAAACGAGACTAACTTGACAAGAATGTCAACAAAGTGATTCTCGCAGCAATGAAAACAGCGCACCGTAGCCACTAGGGATGCTTTAACAGCGCAAAGCATGAAGCAGCTTTTGTTTATGTTTAAAAAGGGGAGACATCTTCACTTAGACAATGTTTCTTTTCTCATAAAAAGAAAAGTTTTCTGCATAATTACAAGAGATGGCGTCGTGTACAACTGAAGATTTATCGCTGGATCGAGATTTGAGTTCGCAGAAGAGTTTGCAAAACCGTCTGTCTGCTTCTTTTGGAAGAAGATCCATATCGAAAGGTTTTAAATACTTCAATGAAGGTTACATTCACGAAGTTGCAAGTGAATACTTTTGTATACACCGATGATTTGTAATTGGTTCTCCTAGTAAACTGTAGTTGTTTAGACGCGCTGCGCGTTCCGCGACAGAAAGTATACGGCATGATACGACGATCTTAAGAGACCAAGGACAGTTTTCGTCAAAAGTTAACACGTCATCCAAGCCATTTGTGTAAAGAGCTTTATTTTGCGGTCTCTCAATCAAGGGCCTCTGATGAGCATTATTGTCGTACCGTCGGCATGAATCGTGATAAGAAGGCATCCAGACGCCCTTGTATTTTGGTGGTGTCATATGTACACTTGCTTAAATATTGATTGTGTGGCAAAATTGCCCAGGGCCGCATGTAATCAACTACCGGAGTAAGACACAAATCATGGTTGCCCTTCAACTCGCGTTTCGGTGTTATGGTATTATATGGGGCTGTACTTTCTTGACCATGATCTCCTAAAACGACCAGTTTCCAAACTCGAGCCACGTATATACCATATCAAGAAAAATGGTGACGCATCTTGTATGACTCATAGACTAGTGATACCTGATTACTCTCTGATCTCTAGTAGATGCCCCCCTGCTAATGAATTGTTCGAAAATTTTCCACCCAGGGCATTGTTATGCCAGCCCCCCACTCCCGGCTATTAAATTTTGGAAATATTTCCAAACAGTACATTTCAAGTAGTTTGTATTTCTGAGGCTGTTGCATTGTCATTTGATAATTGTGATATTTTGCATCAAAGATTCTTTGAATCTCTGAATTCGTTGCATTGTAGTTGCACTGTGAAGAATACTAATGTGACCGACTCGATAGTTCTCAATCAGACACAAGGTTGTTGGTTAGGCTTTAAGCTTTAAACCGTTGATTTAGTTACCAATAATATTGTATATTGGACATGTTCAGAAACCTATAGTTCCTCTCTACAGTTCCACACACACCCCATGTTCTTAATTCTTACTATTTTCTCCACCACCCCTGGCTATTTATACCAGCTGTTGTTTATCAAGCTGCACTTTCAATATCTATTGTAAATAGTGTAGTTTTGACGGATCCTCACTACTTAAATGTTGACACTCCATGTCACTATGAACAGAAAATCAGTCAACTGTGGCCTTTTAAACAGTCTTAAACAGAAACAGATTTGACAGTCTATGATGTCAGACCCCGAAGCAAATACGAAAAGGGATCTATTTCCTAAAAAGAATGGAAATAAATTTTGACCAAGCCATCCCTCCCTATTCTCACCTGACCCCATTCCTTTTCAGAAATCCCTCATGGATGACTCGACTCAAAATGTGGTCCAAATTACAGTTGGGTTACATTTTGATGCTGAATACAAAGGAAAAGCAGAGAAATGATTACTTGGTTAGTGTGTTGTAATATACACATTGTCCTTTCTAATATAAATGTAGCACAATAGAAACAACACAAAAATCAGTAAAGAGTATCTACCCAGCAGGCCATATTTAGTTACCACTCTTCATAAGGTAAAGGCTTATGCACAGCCAAAATATTTCTACTGACAGAGACCAGAGAGACATTAAACCTTGCTTCTAGATGTTCATCTAGCAGTCCACATCTAAGCTTACACATAAACATTCCCTTGTTATACGTCTTGGAGTGGTATTGTCAGTGGAAACAAGCTTATAGTAATAGCTGACCATATTTTTAGCTTGTGGCTTTATAAAGTTAAAAAATGTTAAAAATAGAAGATAAACGCCGCCGACGACATTCTGAAGGACTTTGTTGACCTCGGATTGGAAATTCTCAGAAAGAGGTGCGCAAAACAAATCTCCAGTTAGGGAAATGGCTCCGTTAACTTAACTGACTGATGAGTAAAACGGGCCAAAAGTATCGTGGATTTTAAACTCGCCATCGTGCTTTATAACCTATAGTGATTTCTTTGACCCTATGAAGACTGAATGATAATAATAACGGACTGTTATGTTATCCGCAATTCTCAAATCGATAAGGCTATACAGCGTCTTGCACTAAGATTCCCTACCGTTAGGTGTTTGATGGTGGCGCCAATTTTGTAACCATTATCATGCAGAAGGACATCCGAGGTAATTTTCGTAGCCTAGACTTCAACATTATTCATTTTCCGTTACATTACAAAGTAAGTAAATACGTTTCATGGGTTTTCTTAGTATCATCAGGTGGTAATAGTGCTATTAAATTATCAAGACTCACGTGTACATACGTGTACCGTACTGGTACTTTCCCGATTGCCCCTCCGCTGCGCATGGATTCAGCTTAAGCTTTCAACCCAAGATTGAAGATCAGTTTTAGTACCGGTATACTACCACCACGGAGTGTCTAGTATACGTAACCTTCTTTATGGAATCCGTTACTGCAGAGCTCCCTAATCAGTTATTACTAGTTTATTCTATTTATCAACAGTATGCACAATCTTCAGCTACTGTACTGTGATGGACAGAGTACAACTTTAGGTACACTGATTTACCGCAGTTCCCCAGGTACGTATACCAAGCATTTGGAACAAACAGTCATCATAATGGTATATTAGGATATCATTTTGTATAGTAGGCAGGGTTAAGAGCAATGAATCTTCAATGTCTCCTTTCTATATTGTGCAATCCTTAATTACCATTGCATTCGAACCCTGGGTACCCAGAGCTGAGAAGTAACGAGTAGGCCAAATTAGCTCCTTGACCTTGCGTTGATCCCGTGTTAGAAGTGATACAGCAGGTCTAGCGCCACACATCCAAGAACCACAATTTGGTAGCTACTCTACTAGACCACCTTCTTAATCAGTCCAGGGTGTTTTATTGCATTATATTTGCAGTGCTCAGCTTTTGTCTTTCTTGAAATTTTAGGCCGGGCAGCTCAAAGTCTTGAGCAGCTTCACCAACGCCTATCATGGCAAAAAACAAGACAACTGTCAAGGCAAACTCCACATAGTGCAGCAGGTATGTCAGTCATGACAGTTATGGGGTTAACAGTCGTGCCTTTTACTTTTGTTTGCTGCTGGGATAGAAATGTATTTACAGATATTATAATAATGTTTGCAAATCTCTCTTTTCACAGCGTTACGTTTTCAAAATAGATTTGCAACCAGAAACAAGGCAGAAATGGGTACAAAATTTTTATGTAGGAATCAGGGGGAGGGCTTTCAAAGAGATATATTGCAACTATTTAAAGATGCCAATTGTTGGTACAAGAGGCCCCACATTTCGTCCCTGTTTTTGTCACATATAACTCTGTATTAGAGAAATAGAAAGTTGGTAACATACTATTGTCATGTTGTTATAAGTTGCCGTAGCATGAAGTGACATAAGTGTCATAACATGAAATGTCTGGTAGTCCCATTTATTTATGTCCATTACTTATGCCATATGTACTTTATTAACATAATAATAAGCAAGTATTGAGATAAAATATAACATTTCTTTCTGGTAGCTTGTTCTTTCTATACATGTAAAAAATTTTACAGGATATTTTGACTGAACTGCACATATGCAACAACGAAGTGATGAACTTTGTCATTTTGTTAATTTACTATGTATTTAGAAATTTTTTGTCTGAAAGATTCCTCTTAGAACCCATATAGTAATGCATCATGAAAGGACAGGAAATTGATTTGATAAGTAAATTCACAGACTGAAAAGCCTCAAGCTAGTGTTCAAATGTCTATTAGCGGCATATAGGGTTTATCATATAAGTGATGAAAAGATAAACAAATTTGGTATGATGCTTTATGCATATTTTGTAGTTTCAAAACTTCAGGACATCATAGACAAAGAGGAAACATCAAAGAGGAGAAAGGCAGCACTTTCTGAGGTATGAACCCATATTACTGTGGATGATATTCTCTTTTTGATCTACCAACATATAACATTTTAGGGTCTAGGAGTTATTCAAAACCTAAGAAATGTCATTTTGTGTTTTCTTCATGCCTCAATCTAAAATCAGTAACAAACATAACAATTGACATCCATTAAACTAAACACTGCATTCTCCATATGAAAGGAAAGTAAATTGAATAACAAATCATAAATGACACTTGCAAACCCTTCTACATACAACCAAACTTTGACCCATCCTTGATCATAAATATCTATACCTCAAGAGTACTGCCCAGTTGTCTTAAGTGCAGGTTGGTGCAAAGGTGAAGTATTTTGAAATGATTTCTGACTAGTGTAGAGTTAATTAGGTTATTTGCAGATGGAAAGCTGAGTTTGAATATTTTTTTAAAATGTTTTGTCCGTCTTTTTATAGGGACAAAACTTGCCAGATAGTAAGTATAGTGTTAAAATTCAAATCAGTTTACAAATGTTCAGTTTGTATCAGTGGTTATATTCAATCCTAGTCCATGTCTTTGCTATGGAAATAAAGTAGAAGATTAAATATCATGTGGTTTATTCCACCATATCAGAAGACATTTAAAATTTGACATAGCTAATTTATTTTCCATTGTTATTTGACCAGTACCATATCTTCCTAAAGCCTCGGTTCTAGGTAAAAATGTTCAAGAGGAATAAGCATAAATTATATCTGTCATAAAGTTTTGTCAATCAGTTTTGCAGTGGTTATGTAATTGCTGTGCTGTTTCGCCTACTGTTGTTTGTGAATATGACTTGATCAGTGACACATATCTTTGCAATCAACCACCTGTTAAACAAGTATCAAAATCTAAACAGGAAGAGTAGCACAAGAGGGGGCTCAAAGGGTTATCTGGCCTAATACAATTATCATGGGAATAAATTCTTTGAGGCTGAGCCATATGAGCATGCTCAGTAGGTTCTTAGCCTATCTTCCTAACTAATGATTATAAATGTAAGAGCAGTAGCATTATGTATCATAAAACGAAGTTGCATATAGGAGCCCCAGTTGCAAGTGCAAGTCGAACAGTAACTTCCTCCTGGAAGGTAAATGTTTAAGAAATAGTATTCTGGTAGTTTATAAGTACTGGTAACAGAGACAGCATCCAATAAGATTTAATTATATCTTGGCTTGTGTATTGAAGTTACGGAACACTTGGGATGTAGTCTTGTAACAATATAAAAGTAGGACTACAAACTGAAAACAAATGTGTATGAACTTCACCTGAACTTAAGAAGTTTGACATTAAGTACAGCATGCTAAACTATTCATTTGAGGCAGGCATACATTGAAATTAATTATCACCATGTGATGCAAATTATTGCAAAGTGACATTGATAGTAGCATACTTATTAAACATCCTGAACTGGATTCAATGCCACAAATCATTGGTTTCTACCGATACAAGGAGAGATAAAACCACTTTGTTATTGTATGGAAGATTAGTTTGTAAATAGTACTGTTATAGAGAAAATTTAATTGCAGTCTGATTGAGGTCTTTTCCTTGTTACCACTGGTGATTGATTATTCATATTAAGCTTTATGCTTGTTTCTCTCATCGGAGGAACCATTCATGCAAATAGACTATTTTTGTGTTATTTGTCATGGTGTTTTCAAATGTGTTATAGTTTTCTATTTTGAACCTCACCTGCCTCATTCACAATTCTTGTGTGATTCACTTCCTGACAATGTTAATAAGAGAGAGAAGACCCGAAATAGAAAAGTCCTAAATTTTACAATCTTCTCTCTGTCAAGCACTTACCCAGGTCTATTGGAAATCTTGCAATCATATACAAGTACCTTCAGTATAAGATATAGACTGTATGAAAACAGTCATGTGGCACCACATGGTAAAAAACACACTTGTTCTTAATCTGTAGGCCAGGAGGACCACTTGCAAATGCACAGATTTTGGCCTTGTAACATGAACATTGTAGCTGCAGGGCATTTCATAAGTGCTTTCCATCCTGTTTGGTAATGATGTGCATATCTGCCTATTGAGCTGTGCAGCAACCTCAGAGTTCTATGAATGATATCACATCGTTGATTTTGACTACAGGATGATTTTGGTTCTTACTTTATTGATGTTAAAGGCTGAGCAAAATGGCCATTCCATGTCATCACCAATTTCACCTCCAACGGAAGTGTTGTCTCTTGTCAGTAAATACCAAAGCATTGCTGATCACTTGGAAAATGAAAATGTTTTCCTCAAGGTAACTTTCATTTAATATTTTCTTAAAATACAACTATGGTATTTGCTGTTATAGTGAAATATTATTTTATTAAACAATAAGAGGTTTTGTAGGGTATAGAGATACATTACTTGGCAAAACGTCAGGTCTCAGACCATGAATTTGATTTTAAATTTGATAGTGCATTTGATTGTATATTCATTTAGATATGTAATTGCCTAAATATTTTTATCTTTGTGCAAAATATAAAGATCATATATTTTGCAGTCAAGGCAGCAGCAGTAAAAACATAACAAAAGGGAAGACCTGTACTTCACTTAAAATTATAAGTCCACAGAAAGTCTGTTACAGTGTGCATGTGTATAGAAAGCTTGCATAGTGGTGCCTAACAAGGATCTAATGTTCCTAGAAGACCCGGTGATAATAGCCAGGTCTGAAAAGTAGCTACAGAGAATTTAGTGGCATCAATAGACAGAAACAGTAAGAAATGGGTTCAAGGAGAGTGCAGAAGCAGAGGTAGAGGTCAGCAGCAGGATAAGCAGGAGAAAGAATGTATACTTTACCGATGACAAAGCAAGAGGCACTTTGTATGAAGTATAGTGTTCGAGAAAAGTGTTAGAGGAATGACTGTTCAAGATCACCAAAGAAGCTAATGTAGTTGAGACCAGTTGGGAGTAGCAAAGATAGTTGAGAAAACTCACAAGACTAGATTGCATTGGTTTAAACAGATTTAGGGAATGGATAATATAAATCCATTTAGGGATTTGATGACATTCCAGGTGGTTTGGAAAAGATTGAGAGGAAGAGGCGGGAAAAGCTAGAGCAAAAGTATCAGGGTGCACAAGACATAGCTATGACTCTGTGACTCATTAAGGTGTCAAAGATGCTTCTTGCCTTCTATTTGGATGGAGTTTAACTACAGATAATATTTGTGTGGTACAAAAATGGGATCAAATAACCCAATTATCATCATTTGAATTATATGGGCATGATAGTAGTCCTCTCCCACCATTCCATGCAATTTCAAAATATCAAAGTCCGGAAAGGCTAAGACTGTAGAAAGGCATTGGTAGCAAACTATTCTTTTCTTTTCAATTATTTTGTTGTTTATAGCTCTGATCTAGGTTGATGTCACTATTTATTGTAGAATTCACTTGCATATGTCAAAGACACAGCAAAAGATGTCATGGATAACAATGAAAGTCTCAATAAACAATTTAAGGACACAATCAATGAAAGAATTGAAGCAATGAGGAATGAAGCAGAAACTCCCTCTGATAATCAGGAGATACTTCCAGCTGTTATTGTATCACCTGTACTGGTATGAACTGTTATATTAGTGTGGGAACTTATGTTTCATGCTTTGTTTTCGTCGTACCTTTGTAATACTGTAATACAGTAAGGAGGAGCCTTTTTTTATATATTTTGTTCCTAACTTCATATTTTGTTGACATTGTTATTGCATTGGACTGGTTACTAGATGTGACAACCTTAGATAGGAACATTTAAGATGACAGTAGCCAGGTGGAGGGGGGGGGGGGGGGGTTGGGGGTAAAGTATTTGGACAGGGGTTGGGCTTTTCCCCGGGGGCTCTCCAATTTT
>JAAAKL020000998.1:0-20791 GCA_010016065.2 Carybdea cf. marsupialis auct. non (Linnaeus, 1758) | reverse complement strand
AAGTTCGGCAAGGGAGAAAGGGGGGTGGTTTGGGGGGGGGGGGGGGGTGGGGGGGGGGGGGGGACGGGGGGGGGATTTGAGCAATAGTATTTTTGGTGATGTTGAGCATTTCCCAGTAGGCTTTCCAATTTTGGTATTGTCAGATGGAACTTGGTGTAGTAACTGAGAACTCATCAATAAAATCTCACAGGAAAATCACTCCTACTGTTAATAGTAACTTCTGTCTTTAGAAACACAAGATTTAAAATTTGGGACAATGTAAACATTTAGTCTAAATTTGATTAATTCCATGTAACTGTTACATTCTGAGTGATCTTTTTTTTTCATATGATGGGTACTTACCTGATAACGTAGGTGAGTTGGCAGGCCTGAGATACTTCCCTAATCTTTTTCTAAGAAAGCCTAAAGTTGTCTATAATACAAATTCATGTTTACATATTGCTAAAATTGTATTTCAGCTCCAAAGAACAGTTGTTGCTTCTAACTACCCTACTAATATTTGAAGTTTACAGTTTTTTCAAAAAATTGTTTACTTTATTGTAGATGTGTGCAAAAAATCTTTTTCAAATTCCTTATTCTCTGCTACTCATACTTATAACATATGAGCTTTTTTTGCCTGTGAAGTATATCAGGTTTTTGTATTGGGAAAGTATTCTGACCTGAAAGCATTTCTCAGAATCCAGGATTAAATACCAACACCTTACACCTTCTGATTTAATCCTTTAGAATTTCATTTCATTATCAGGAATGTAGGTGCTGAATATGTAAGAGTGTTGTCTTATTTTCTTGTTACTCCTAATTAGCAAAGAACCTTGGACAAATCAACTGAAACAGATCAAATAGAACAAAAGGCTAATGGAGTACAAACTGACGATGTAAAGTGGGTAAGTTTAAAGTAACATCATCAAGTCCTGAATAATGATGGTACCTGAAATGTATGTGGCAAGTGGAAATGCAGGTTGATAATTACAAAACATAGCAGTTGATACCTTTAAAGAGCAAAAAATGTAGACAGGAAATCTAGCTACATGACCTTATTAAACGAAAAGTAAACAATATCATAAATTTATCGACAAAAGCTAGTAAAATATTGGTACTACCTTTGGATCTCATTTTCTTTCTTTGTACTGCTCAATTCAAGAAATGTGCTGTGTGGAGCAAAGGCACAGTGGGTAGGAGATTTTAGTATATCATAATCGATTGCCAATATGTCATAATTTTTAAAATTATAATCCTTCTATTGTGTGATTTTGAGCCTTGACCTGAGTCAATTTGTAAATGTTTTTATTAGCCATAATCCAGTCTCATTTTTGTTGTAAGAGTGATTTGCATGTATGTTATCATAGTATTACAATATCTACTGCTGTAATCTGCAACAACCTTATAATTTGATTATGACAGGTGTAAAGTTGATATTGCACAGTTTAGGCTGTGGACATAAGATGTATTTTTACAATCACCTAATACAAATGCCTCAATTTTGGAAAACAAGGCAAAATAGGACTCGAGGAAACTCATTACTTTGAGTAATGCCTCTACTAATACTCGACTTCTCCAATAGTCACAAAATACACATTCTTACATATCAATATGCAAGGGATGATAAGAATTTATACAATTTTCCTAAGACTGAAGTAAGTTGAATCTCCTGCTCTATCACTATGCCAAATTGCCGTATATTTTGTTTCTTCAGGAGGAGATTTGCACAGATGCACCCTTCACATCTTTAAATGGAGGAGCTCTAACTATTGTAGAGGATGAAATTGTAAGTATATCTTTCATGGTCCCATAGTCATTGTACTTCATCTCCAAGGTACCATTTCTCATCCTCCTGTATTAAAGCATGAGCTATACATGAACTGAAATTTTGCTTTTTATTACTAGTTAAAGAATTTCTAGAAAGCAATTGATCCACACACACTTCATATTCCTTTGGAGTAATTGATACTGTCTTTAATTGCATGTTGTAAAAGGTTATCCCCACCTCTTATAATCTTGAATGCCAATGTTTTGTATTAAGTGTCCTTGCTGAGCTTCATATGTACCAAGGGAAGATATTATTATAGTGTAGCCTGTATGGTTAGTCTTCTTTTTGTGAAAGTTGACAATTGTTTGAAAGGATCTCATGGGCAAGATCACCCCATTAAAACGTTTTTCATCTTCTTTTATGTTTTAAATGCTATCAATGTTATGGATCTGTTAGGTGCTATTTCCAAAGCAAGATTACACAGAGTAGGGAAAGAGATCAGGAAAAGTTTTATAATAAAGTAGTTTAAGTTATTAGGTTCCTTGGTATGAAGTGTCTACTTAGGTCAATGGGCATCAGTTTTGCAGTTTTGCTACCTTTCCCATCCCATTGAGAGTCACACAGTCACACAGATTTTTGCTTCAGTGGCTATAAAATTTTGTTCTTTCCTATAGTTCATAGCAGCCCAATTATTCAATTGATTTTGTTTTGTTTTGCAAATGTGCCCTTTCAAAGAATATTCTCTTTTCTCATTTAATGTTGGTATTCTTCTCAAGTTAATTTTGGAGCGAATCCATACATTACAAATGGCTCTTCCGGGATTTGAACCCTGATCCACTTGACCCTCTTTATCTGAAGACCAGGAACTTATCCACAAGACCACGGCAGCTCAAATATGATAAAAAATATTAAAAATAAATATGAATATGATAATAATTAAACTTTTCTGCATTAACAGAAACCAACATATCATTATTTGCGTGCAAACATTTATATATTTGCATGTAAATCTCTAGGAGAAAGTCAGAAAAGTACATCAAGCAAAGTCATACCATCTTGAGGAGCTACTGCATACTACAAGGTCAGTATTGGTATTTCTTCATTTAATTTGGCCATTCTAGAACCTTGGTTGTGAGAAATTGTGGTTGTGAGAAATGCAGATTTATTCTCTTTTTCCTTAACTCAGGACGGTATCTTTTTGCAACAAGTCACCCCTCACTTTATAAAAGTTAAAACAGGCAATTTTTCAACCTATTGATTGTATAAATTTAGAAAAACAACTAACTGGTGATATCAGCAATGGATGGGCACACTCAAAACCATCCTAACAGTATGGCTATTGTCAACGATGCATAGTTGCTCCCAGTTTTGCAAAGTTGACTGAAGTGGCATCCGGTAGAAGGATCACAGATTCCAGCTTTGTGTACAATGTCTAGACTGTCATAATTACTCTATCGTAAAACTGTAGTAATCATGTGTTCATCATATGGCGCTTAGGTCTTTCTTAATCCTGTAGTATTTTATTTTGTAAGCTTGTCCTGATCTGAAAAGAGAATTTGCCCCCCCTCCCCCCCCAAAAAAATATGTTTACAAAACTGTTGATAACTAAATAAAGTCTAGGAGGTTCATGTCTGGATCTACAAAATTTTACGATAGACAAACTATGTACCTTCTGAAAGGGTTTTAGCCTACTGTCTGAGGTCACAGTATTGCATTGCCAACCGTTAATAACATTGATTTTTGTCCAATTAAACTGTGACATGAAGGTCTATCTATAGGCCTCTCACTTGCATATCTGCATTTTCTGTGTTGTGGAAGCGTTAATTTTGTAATCAATTTTAGAGAGCTTGAGCACTCATAAAAATTAAACCATCTGATGTCTTTCTTCTTTGCAAGTCTTTTATGTCACTTCAAGAATAAAAATTAAAGATCAATCTTCAATGCCATTCCTAATTCATGTAAAATCTTTCATCAATATATATTAAAGACCCGAATGTACCATCCATGCTTTCCATAATTCCTTTACATCAACAGGGAAGAACTGGATGCTGCACAACAAGAGGTGTTTAGACTGCAGGAGCAGCTGAGGTATGTCGATTTTCCAATTCTCATGTTGTTTTATCAGTTATGCAAAGAATAGGTAGCCATAATTGCTTAGGGTCAGATATGTCAAAGAAAATATCCCTTGTGGTAGTACCAGGTTTTTTCTGACGGCCAGGAACTCTTAGACAGAAGCGTTTATATCACATTCCGTAACATATGTGTTCATTGGAGCACAGTCAATGTTTGACTTCAAAGATTTCTAACAACCTTATAATGCCTTTTTTATTAGTAACCGCTCAGAATCTATACCAAAGATAGTTTGAAAGCGGAAACTCTGAACCAGACCGTAGAGAGAGGAGTAAGTGTTTGTCAGGGAGTCAAAGAGTGCATTTACCAACATTAAGAAGTTGGTTACTAATCGTAAGCTAGGGGTAAATTCACGGAAATGATTCTTTAAGAGCTTCAATTGATCAAAAGTAGTCTACGGATGTGAAAACTGGACCGTAAAAAGGAAATGGAAAGAAGAATTGAAACCATGGAGGTATGGCTCTGGCAGATAATGTTAAGAATTTCGTTGACGAAAAGAGTCACTAATGGGGAAGTATTGAGAAGGATGAGCACAGATTGACAGATGATGAAGATGATCAGATAGAGAAAGCTGCGATTTGTGGGACATGTGGTTAGAGCGCAGCAGCAGGAGAGTGTCTGTTTGGCTGGAAGGGTAGAAAGTAGGAGGACGAGAGGACGACCAATGATGATGTATTTGTATGGCATTGACAGGACAGTCGGAAATGGACATACACCAGCAACATTGATGAGATTTTTGTGAAATAAAAGAGAATTGCGCTCCATGGTGGCCAACGTGCTTGGGGATATGGCACCTCGGTAAGGTAAGGTAAGCGTTCAAAATTTCATAAATTATTGCTCAAATTTTTCATGGCACCTTTCTTCAAAGTTATAGGGGCAACAGTTCAAATGAAATTCAACTAAGATATAGTTACAGGGCAAAAGCATTACCGAACGAACGATATGCATGAAGGGCTTCAAGATTTTTGTGTTTTAGAAATATGTCTGTGCTTACAGTGCGTTTATCCAAATTTTCGTTCTGTTATAGATCTCATACTTTGCAACTTGACAAGGTAAGAATAAGGTACTTACTACCATTTTGAAAACCAATGTGTGTTGGATGAAATGCCCCTTTTGCCAAATGATTTTAGTAATTTAAAGCACAGTACTTAGGTTTTTTACCAATTCTGTACATATTTCCTAAGGGAAAAGATAGTAGCGACAAAAAAAGGTTTGGCCACATATTTATTTAGAAGTGAGAATTTTTGCATTAAACAACTCATTATCTAAGCGGTATCTGACGCTTAGTAAATTAGAGATTATCCTTTGACTCCTACGTCATGCGGTTATGCAGCGTTTGGTACTACAGTGAAAACAAACTAGGCTAATAAAGAGTGTCACGTAAACTAGTTGATAACCACTCCCTTGAATTATCACCTCTCACAGAGAATTCAAGTAGCATCACAATCAATGTCAATTATCCTTTCATGCCAAACGTTAAAAGTTTTATCAATCATTACAATAGTAAAGTTATGCGCCACGAAAATGAGGTTACGGATGGAATTTCAAGATGCAACTGTAGCCTACGGATATAAGTAACTGCCCCATGGAAGGTTTCTGTAGGCTAAAGCACAACATGTGATAAGACGAAGGTAAACATTGGTTCCTGTAGTAGGGAATTGAGGGAATGTTTTAGAACTCGCCCTATATGATTTAACGATGTGAAGTACAGGCTAGAATCGTAAATTATGATTATTGAAAAGAGCGCATTATTTAATTCAACGTCAAGTTAAGTGTGTTTTAGTGCGCTAACCGGAATAAAGGAGGCAGGAAAACTGTGGTTTCTGGGCCGCGCAAATCTATGCAATTATAACACCGGACAACAACCCCGAATGGAAGTTGGGTTCGAAATTCCGTCAAAGAAATTCTTTTGTTTGTCCATAAAAACAAAGGTAAGTAGCGTGGCTGGTAATTGTACTAAAATCTTCGTAAGGCTATTTATGAATATCTCCCTTATCGAAGAAATTGGGTAATAGTCGAAGGGATACTTCGGGACATCAAAACTTACGTAACTACGATAATTTGCTCTTTCTTTATAATCACTGCTTATGAACATGATTTAAGCTTTGCCTTGGTGAATCTTATTGATAAGCATTTATGGAACTGTGTGGGACTACTAAATATATGGATCTCCTTGCGTAATTGCATTGAAGTGCAAGTAGTGGCAATCAACAATGTTAGTGTTGATGGTAAATGTTAGACAACATGGTCAAGCTAGCGGTACGTCCGGTTCATTCATTCGGTCTTTCAAGCTTACAATGATTGGGCCAAACGATAATGACTTAGACGAAAATTGTTAATGTACTGGCATCTATCCCCCTTACCGCCCAAAAGAACAGAAAGGGGTAAGCAATGAATATGGGCGTATGGGAAGAAATTGCATGTTCTGTTTGTGTAAGTAGAGCAGCATGTTCTGTTTGTGTAAGTAGAGCTGCATTTTCTGTTTGTGTAAGTAGAGCAGCATGTTCTGTTTGTGTAAGTAGAACAGCATGTTCTGAAATCAGTTTCAACGTGAGAGGCATAAGCACTGCTTAAAGCTCGGAGTTGGGAGAAACAGTGGTAATTATTACAATTTGTTTGCCCTCATCGTAAAGTGTTTTCTGGAGATTTAAAGGCTTGATTACTTTGTGCTTGGAACCACGCCCAGTTTTCCGGGGAAACGCCCTATTAGGGATTCTTGACGGTTATTTCATTACCTAGAACGTAGGTGTTTAATGAGATATTGAGAACTACTGGTATAGAGTATCATCTTCAACTGTACGTGTACGTCGTAGCAACGGTATTCGTGATAATGTGGTAATGCGTAAAATTGGCTGTCGTTCCTAGCGTGTTCGTGTTCTCGTCAGTATGTTTTTATGAATTCATAATTTCATGAGGTAGCAGAATTTGTACTGCAGGTATTGACTCAGGTTTATATTGCGTGCTGGTAATCCTTCACAACATGTCAGATGGTGTGTTGTAACCATATTTTCGACATGATCCGTTACAACTACCTACCGTATTTGTTTGACGGTGCTACCTATTTATAGTTGTTTTTGTTTTATAATTGCAATGATTAATAAACTCAACATGGAGGTCAAATGGTTCTGTAATAAACGTACCCTACTTGTGTAATGGTATTGTCATTGACCTTTGGTGATGTAAAACTTACAAGGTTTAAGGCTCCAGAACGTGGTAGTGACGATTATTTGTTACTCTGTCGTTGTAGCTGGGCATCTTTAGTATCAGCTATTTATTGCTTACCCTCAAATGTTTCAAAGCTGGTTTGGTACAATGTGCAAAATGGAAAGCTCTGCCAGGATTTTGCCGATTATAACTTTTTTTATATTCCACAGAAAGTTTAATTAGGGTCATTGTACCAGCACAAGAAAATAACAAAATAATAACGCTTGAAAAATCGATGTACAAAGGGGTTTTTTCCCGCTAGACTGATTTGCGTAACTTTTAATTATTTTTTATGACAATTAGTAAATCCAAGGAGTGGATTTTTCACATAAACCATTAATAGTATAATCTGGTGCAATTGGCGAGTACATTCAATGAAAAACTGCTTGACGACTTTATTATACCTTTACTAAACATTTCAGGGTATTGTGGAAGATAAGTCAGAGTAAGTTTAAAACTGTTAAGAACTATTTTTATAAAGATAAAGGAGCTGCACATTTCCCGGTGATAACGAATGGAACTACTCACTACCTGTTTTAAAGCTAAAAATTCAAAGAAAAATTGTCCCGAAATCTTAGTTTGCGCATTTCTAATTTTGGTTGTGCTAATCTTATTTTAGTGCCGTTCAAAGTTTTAGGAAGTAGGACCATTGTGTGAATAGTAAGACATATAGCACCTGAACTACTTTCCTGCATATAACCACTTGGTAAACACTACGTACAAGAAATTAAGTTTGATGCTTTGCAAGTATTGGAATTACACTATACCAATTGTTGAAGCCATTTACTCATGCATGTGACATTGTAGTTATCAACATCACCAATCATGATAACTTGATGTCTTCGCGTTACTTGTTGATTGCACTTCGGAACACATATCTTATGTTCCTACCATCCCTGTTCTTCTATAAAACAGCAAACAGAACCCACCCTCTGCCTGGCTTGTGCTAAGAATAATGCAATGATTGCACTTTCGCACTCGAAAGGACAAATGAAAGTTGTTGAAAGGCTGCAAAGGTACGTATTCATGGTTCCACTTGGATTTATTTCCTTCAAAGTGTCTTGTAGCACACCCTCGTCATCCCCAACTTTAAAACACAATCTTAGTGCTAGGAACTATACTTTGCATATTCTATATCTCTATTTTCTGATTATATTCAACGCGTCTCGTGCGGTGGTCGTATATCAATTAAAATACTGTGATTGGTAATAAGGTAAATTCCAACACTTCTAACACTTAGATGTTTTGTATTGCTCAGTATCCCAATGCAAGTGAAAACATTTTTCTGCGCACCCCCTTTTTCTTTAAAAGGAAGCCTTTTTGGACAATGGAAAGAGAAATTACCTTCGGCAGTGGCCAGGGTCACTGATAAAGTGCCTGAAAATACGGTTTGCTACCCGTACCGTGCAACCAAGAAGTACTTTTACAAAGTATGCACCCCATACTAATGTTGTTTCCGTTAGCTGAAAACCCTATTGCAGGTATTATGCGGCCTTCGAAATTGGTGCCTTTGCACTATGGCCGCTTACTACTTACTTCTTTACTTACATTATTTTCTAGTGCTTCCTTCTTTAACCGAAGAGCCCCGTTATACTTAGCCTCGTTTTAATGTGGTTTATCATTTAAAGCTTTACAATTAAGACTAGTTAAAATTAGATTTCGGCGAATTGAATATTTCTGTAGTATTTTGACGTAGTGTTAGTTTAAGGGAATTTTTTGGTAGATGTCTGGTTTTATTCTGTTGAATGAATTCACAGAAAGACAGAGTATTTTTAACTGTTTTCATGGTTACTAGCGGCGCGACGGCTTAGTAGTTCAGTCTCCAGCTTTGAGTGCAGAAGGTTCCAGGTTCAAATTCCACTCAGGGCGATTTGAAATTTGTCTGTTTCATCAATTTGTGAACTGAGCTATCAAGCTGGCCGCCAACCCTGAGGGTCATTCTTCCGAGGTCGGCAAATGGCAACCAGTTCATACTGGGATCAAATTGTGGAAGCACAAGGAAGATGGGTGGCGCCCGTCCTGGTTATGAAGTTACTACGACACCAATTTTACCGTAGAAACATATGAAACAAGCATAGAGAATCTCACTTAATTTAGCATCTAAAGAACCAAGAAATTTCGAACTGGTGACGCAATTACTTGTGAGTGGTAGAGCGTACCTTCATTATGAGACTAAGTATGGTTCCATATTCACAAATGGACTGTTGATGTTTTGGTGAGAGCCATTCGCATATGATATGCTGCAACTAAGGGAGAACGCTCTTTTTGTATATCATACATATGCCACTGACAATAAAGGTTATTTAAAAGTACTATATATCTACAGCCGTCTCGTCGTCTCATATATCTACAACCATGGGTAATGTATTCATGTATTCTCCAGGTTAAGGTAAATTGGCTGAGTTCCAAATGTAGATTGTCTTCATAAGATATGATTGCTGCATGGGACGTATGCATGTATTGAGGGTATATGGTATGATGTGGCTACGTCTACACAAGATTGGTATTTGTTACGATTACGATACGATTTTTATTTGTCTTCACGTTTGTCCTTTAGACGGTGCTTCGTAATTGAGTATATAAATATTGCATGCAATTCAGTATTGCAATAAGTTCGATTCACTGTTTGAGTTATGAGATTTGAAGTTTTGGTGCCAAATTTATCTAGGGAAAAGGATGAACTGTTTGAAACAGTAGACAAGCAAAAGAAAAAGTTGGCAGAGTTGTGGACGCGGGAGCTGAATGCGATAAAGGAAGTGCAACAGAGTTCGGACTTGGCTCAGCAGTTGCAGCTGGAAAAGTATGAGGTACGTTGCATCAAGCACAAGGAAGGTACATCGTCTCTCAAGTCTTTCCTTTTCATGTACAAGCGAGGGAATACATGTAGAAGCGACATAGAAGGGAATAATATTTGATATCACGATCAAAGGCACGAGTGTTTATAACCATAAAAAGGTACCAGATATAATATATATCTGCACCTGTAATCTACTCTTTTAGGATATGAAAATAACTTTCGTATTTCTTATTTGGACATTTCAAGACGAAGACGTTCTAGAAAAAGTTGTTCCTTAATGATATTGGGCAGGAGTATGGATGTAAGTGGTAGATAATAAGATGTAATTTGTCAACTTCAGAGGATTTAATTTTATAAAGCTTCCAAGCTTAAAGAAAATTATCAGAAAAATTGGGTCATCCAAAAGGAAGACAGCGAGACAAACCATTGTTGTTTATTCTTAAACAAATTATATTGGCAAATTTATCAACGCGCTACTACGTTGGATATGAACTTTAAAAGGATTAACACAGTGTAGCTGTTTCCCTTGAGGATTTAGTGAAACGCTGCAATCATATGATAAGGAAGGCTGATTAAATGTAGATACCTTAAGGCAGATGGTTATGTAGTCTAAGTTATATGCACATTCTGTCGCATCCATGCCATTTTCATTATTTTAAGCTTGGTTGTTGTAAAAAGGCTTCGTTGGTGCGAACTGCACGGCTTTTTTCTTGAGTGTCACGTACTGCCAGCAAGTTAGCCTTCAAAGATTGATGGCCGTTGATCAGTGTAGTTGTAGCAAGGTTTGGCTAAGCCGCTAGACAGAAAAATGCACTCTGAAAAAGGTACATGGGATTGACCTATCACTTAAAAAGTAACTACGAGCAGCAGCTAAAATTGGTCTCGCGAAAATTAAATGTAAGAGCGTGTAATGTAAGGGAAATACGTACTAATTTCAGAAAAATTGTGCTTTTTGAGCTTCAGGCTTTTGTATGTGTGCCAGGCAAGTAACATATTGCCACTACTTAGCGCTATTTTCTATTATTTCATACAGCTTACTGTTCAATGTAAGCAGCTGGAGGAAAAATTAAGACTACAACAGGAGAGGGATAACAGACGCATTATTGAGCTGAGAGACAAAAACCAGTATCAAAAGCAACGTGCAAGAGAAAATCAAGAAAAGGAAAACGAGCAACTCAACGCAAAAGTAAGGATTGACTTTCGTCTTACCTTTGAAATACTTATGGTAGATGAGCTTTGTTTTTAATGGGTTAAAAAGTTCATAGATAGGCTCTAACTTCTTAAAATAGTTCGTTTTAATAACTATTTTTGCCCGTAGTAGTAGTAGTGGCAGCAGTAGTAGTAGCAGTAGCAGTAATAGTAGCAGCAGTAATAGTAGTAGTAGTAGTAGTAGTAGTAGTAGCAGCAGCAGCAGCAGTAGTAGCAGCAGTAGCGGCAATAGTAGCTGCAGCAGTAGCATCAGCAGTAGTAGCAGCTGTCGTAGGAGATGTAGTAGGAGCAGTAGTAGGAGCAGTAGTAGGAGCAGTAGCAGTACTTGTAGTAGTACTTGTAGTAGTACTTGTAATAGTAGTTATAGTAGTAGTTGTAGTAGTTGTAGTAGTTGTAGTAGTTGTAGTAGTAGTAGTTAGTAGTAGTAGTAGTTGTAGTAGTTGTTGTAGTAGTAGTTAGTAGTAGTAGTAGTTGTAGTAGTTGTTGTAGTAGTAGTTGTAGTAGTAGTAGTAGTAGTAGTGGTAGTGGTAGTAATAGTAGTTGTAGTAGTTGTAGTAGTTGTAGTAGTTGTAGTAGTTGTTGTAGTAGTTGTAGTAGTTGTTGTAGTAGTAGTGGTAGTGGTAGTAGTTAGTAGTAGTAGTAGTTGTAGTAGTTGTTGTAGTAGTAGTTGTAGTAGTAGTAGTTAGTAGTAGTAGTAGTGGTAGTAATAGTTGTTGTAGTAGTAGTTGTAGTAGTAGTAGTAGTAGTAGTAGTAGTTGTAGTAGTAGTAGTTAGTAGTAGTAGTAGTTGTAGTAGTAGTAGTAGTAGTAGTAGTAGTAGTAGTAGTAGTAGTAGAAGTAGTAGTACTAGTAGTAGTACTAGTAGTAGTAGTAGTAGTAGTAGTAGTAGTAGTAGTAGTTGTAGTAATAGTGGTAGTAGTAGTAGTAGTAGTTAGTAGTAGTAGTAGTAGTAGTAGTAGAAGTAATAGTAGTAGTAGTAGTAGTAGAAGTAGTAGTACTAGTAGTAGTACTACTAGTAGTAGTAGTAGTAGTAGTAGTAGTAGTAGTAGTAGTAGTAGTTGTAGTAATAGTGGTAGTAGTAGTAGTAGTAGTAGTAGTAGTAGTAGTAGTAGTAGTAGTAGTAGTAGTTGTGGTAATAGTGGTAGTAGTAGTAGTAGTAGAAGTAGTAGTAGTAGTAGTAGTAGTAATACTAGTAGTAATCAAATTATGTTGGCCGCTGCTAGTTGTTACCGTGCTTCGGTCACACGACTCTAAGGGTTTTTTAAATGCAAACTTTTATAGCCAGTTATTTCAAACTTTAATCAAAACAAACTTAGAAGGATTTAAGTACAAACAATGTAACTGCCTTCATGCAAACACCGTGATGTTTCTTTCTCTCCAAAGTTGCTTTACAGTTTTGTTACACTTCTCCTGTTCAAGTAAAAAACTCTAACCGCTTTCAAGTGCAGGACTGCGTAAGATATAAAACTATGCAAGTGATAGAGACGTTCCAATTTACGACGGTTTACTTCTTTTAAGTTATGTCAATAATTTTTTTCTCAATGCCAATTTTCCCCAGTTTTTTGCGAACAGAATGGTTACTAGTAAAGACCCTGACCAATCTTTGCAAATCGTGCACACTCAGTTAATTATGCGAATTTAAAACAAATGATAACGATAAAAATCTGCTATAAAAAGCCTTCTTTTCTGCGAACCTTCTAATCTGTACACTTAGTTGAACAGCCCCTCTATAAAGGCAATCAAAGTTCACGTGTATACCAATTGAGGGCTTACTGTCTTTTGTTCCATCTTTAAGCAGAAGCAAACACTGTAACAAGAGCATTTGCTTCTGTCACCTTCACTATGGAAACAAGTTCGTACTTGCATAGATTATACGCTATGGTTTCAACGAGATTTCGTTCACAGTATCAGTTAAAATATACCAATGAATCGATCAAAATAAACTAAGGCTAAATGTTGATCTTGAAAATAGAAATTAGAACAAAACCAGAGGAAAATATTTTCATTCAATATTCAGTGAAGGACAGCAAAAATTTTATAACACTTAGATTCAGGCATTTTGCCTAGGGTGTATGAAGACGTTTGGTGTATCATCAGTAAATTATCAATGCCCTTGCTGATATCTTGTTTGAATCATTTATGAATAGCCCTAACATTAATCATAGCTTTGATGGAGAAAGCCCACACCGTCTGTGAAAGATAAGTGTAGTCATGAGGGTATTTTAAGCATAAAAGGCCTCAGCTATACCATGATTGACCTTCACTAACATGCAGAAGAGAAAAAGTCTTCATGATTAGCTAATCCCGATACTGTACATAAGTTTTGGGTTCTTACACTTTCAAAAAAACTAATCAGGCTTATTGTAGCGTCAGTAAAGACTAGGATAGCAACGAAAACAAGTAGTCCAACCAAGGAGAACGATTAGTTCAAGTTGCTTTGCCTTATGCTACAATTTCAGACTCCCTCTCCGGGAATAGGCATAGACATTTTCTCTTGCCTGACTCGTGAACTCAAACACAGGAGTAGCATGAGGTGACACTGAAGACGAAGTAAAATGAGCATACAAAAGTATGACTTCAAAGGAAACGCGTCTAAATGTCATGGATCGAGTTATTGTTACTGCCGCGAGCTGTTATTTTAGTTTTCAGGCAGGATAGGAGTTGTAAAGATGCAAAAGATAAAAGAAATAGTTTGCTTCACTAAATAGACTCTGCAAAAAGTAGGAAAGATCTTGCTTCCAATGACTTCCGTAGAGCGAATCTTTAAATGAGTCTGGGACCCAGTCAAAGCTCGCTTTCTCTATAAACGTAATTACTAAGATTGTATCAATGTTTCAGAAGTAGAAGTACAGAGTTGAAACAGCAATTTTCAAAGGCCAGGGGAGCCATTGTCTACATGAACAAATCTATCCAGTGTATTCACAAGTAACAAGACTTTGACAAAATGCTAGTGTCCATACCACCCTGGTTTTATGAATCTGTTGGATGTAGAGTGGATCTCGTCATCATTCTAAATATCATAAGCACAAACAAATTATATGTTAAATCAACCAATACCTTGAAACGAATACGAGCTTCTACCTTGACAATTCTTCTTTCACAACGTCAATGCAAGCCTCGTAAGTGACGAAACTAGACTCGTTAGCGTCGTAGCTACGAAACTAAATCTCTTCTCCTTGGATTGAACCTAACTCCTAAATGCTACCAAAGTACATCAATCTCTATCACTCTCCCGTCTGGATGCGCCGATACCTTGAAGTCGGGATCGGGTGCCGGAAATCGAGGCTGTGGAGATGTTTAGTGAACTGGTTCATCCCTGATACGAACATATGATATTCAAATTATCGTAACATTTTCTATACCCCCGTTTAGATGCCTTGTGCCTATAACAACGAAAACTTTTTTTTGCAATTCCCAAAAACCCGAAGTGTTCGGTATATAAGGGCCTGCACCTATAGAATTTCACTTAGAGGCGCACTATATAACTACCTTGAGAGCATCAGTTAACACTTTTCAGGATATAGTTGTCCTGTTGAGCGGTGTCAGAAAATATGGACTAGAGGTGCCATGTATAGACAACATAAAAGGACACTAAGTAGCTTAATCAAAGCCGAATCCATGATTTACAATATTATCAAGCGACGTAGTATTTTTAAAAAAATAAAGAGTAATTTGCTGTACATTATATTGTGTAATACTACCTTATTAAGAATTCCGTATATATGAAATTTGTCCGAGATCATGTCGCATGCGCTTTTATCTCATAGGCCAATATGCCTTTAATTGTCTGATATGCACCTCTGACTCTAGGAATAAGGCATATGGAAAATTTTCACTAGTAATTTTTTTTAAACAGCAGTCTGAACTTTCAATATGCCTCTCTTAACGATAATGTCTTGAATCCA
Source organism: Carybdea cf. marsupialis auct. non (Linnaeus, 1758) (assembly GCA_010016065.2). NCBI lineage: Eukaryota > Metazoa > Cnidaria > Cubozoa > Carybdeida > Carybdeidae > Carybdea > Carybdea cf. marsupialis auct. non (Linnaeus, 1758). Next base: position 5,800 of record JAAAKL020000998.1, on the reverse strand, counting down.
AGTTGGAATGAGAATTATATGATCTTCTTCATAAGTCTTCTATTACTATAGGAGAGGATTACATGGAAATGGTACGAGTTGACGCGATATAAAGTAGCAGATTGTTATCATCGATGTTCACCTAACTCATTTGGTTGAGCACATGCTAAGAATACGTAATTCACCAGTTTGAAACCCTTTAGTGACATAATTTCTACTTTTCTTCTATCTTTTTAGATCGCGAATTTTTGACTGAAGGATATCACACTGAAGCCACCTCATAGTGCGCTGATATATAGGGAAAGATGGCATTATACGAGCTGGAAACAAACACGGAATTGTTGGTGATGCAACATGTTAAGCTACGGTGACCTCGATGATATAAAAGTTTACTCTCTCTAGTGGCCACCATTGATCTCTAAAAAGGACTGGATCGAGCTTTCCGTGGTTTCTGACAGGGAAAAAGTGTGGTCACAAATGCTAGACCCCGAAATGTAGATAGCGTGGAAAGGTCCACTGTGCTACGTAACATATTGTTTGTAAGCTTGTTTAATTGGGACTAAAATGCCGCTCAACAACTGACCTCGGTTTGAGACTGAAGATTCTCGATCCGGTGATTTTTACAGATTAGTGGTCGTCACATCAGTTTCCAATCCTCTCTCGGCATATAAGGAAATGCAGTACCTTTCACTCTTTATCTGCCTTGGAGAAGTTGGATTAACAAGACGGTGATCCATCCATCGTCAGTTAACACTTCACACTGAGACTGCCCTCTAAAACTGCGTAAAGCTGGATGTTTAATATTGATGTCTTTGCAACTTTCTATACAATGTGGACATTTGAATGAAATCGAGGCCAAGAGATTCCAGTACATCCACAGTGGAAAGAAATGATTGTTATAGTGGCTTCTACCTTGACGTTTTATGTCTTACAGTAGCGGGCACTTGAGGCAAAGGGTTGGGCGGTCATCCTCATAAAAAATCTACAAAAGTAGAAAACGGTTTATAATCCATGAAATTACCATATGTCACTAATAAAGACAATGTAAGTTCCGTAAGACTACTTAATTGCGTATTCGATATCCACAGCTTTGTCAGAATGCGGAGGGAAAGTGTGACGTCACGATTTTGAGAATGTTTGGATTCCCAATCTCCTTCCTACCCTAATAGCAAGAACGTCAATGGCCTAAAACAGCCTGTTCCAGGGTTGTCTTTAGATATCTTGAGTCAAATCGTCCTATTTCCCAAACTTTTGATTTGTGACATATCTGTTAAATTTTCTTGGTTCCTGCTCATCAATTACTTACCAATATAATCAAAGGGATGGAACATGACTAATTGTTTCGCTTCTGATGTCCTTACAATGATTAAATAACCTAAGAACTATATTGCTCCTTCCCTCCTCGTTTCTTCTGCTTCGAATAGACGCAAGAGGTGGCGGAGTGTTTAGAGCAGTTGTCTCGTACTCCAAGGGTCATGAGGTTCAGTAGTTCCGGAACAGCTAAAAACTTTTAACTCAAGATATTAACTATTACATATTTCATCGTACCAAGGTGGAAAATTGGAACTTGGCTGTGATCCAAGACCAAAAAGGATTTGCTTACATGTGCGAACGATCCCCAGACGGTCTCTCTATAAAACATACTTTTCTTGACTTATCCTGCCCAAATATGGTCATCAGTATAGTTCGACTTCCCAGAAAGTTGGGTGCCACACTCTTCTCCTCACAGTCCCCCAGTCTCTCAGCCTATGCTTACTTGATTATTTAGCTTTTGGTTTGCGTTGACGGAAGGAGCTACCCAAGTAGCGTACCAAAACATGTCTTACTGTTGATAAGCCCTGGATCTACGATATCAGATTCCTTTTCCTCAAGGAACAAGAATGTAACTGCTTTCGCTTCTTAATTTGATTTGTCGATTATAAAATCTAGACACTTCTTGAGATCATGCTTCTGGGTTGCACACTGGTTAACTTTACCCATAAAACTGTTAACAATGCCCGGATCTTAAATGCTTGACTAAGTAACATACGGGTCAGCAAATTTGACCTCAGGCTGATAACGCCTACTGAGCTATTTGGCTGATCTTTAAAATAAATCTTTAAAACCACTGATTTTCTGGTAATTCGACTATCCGTCGTGGTTTGGGGTCACTGGTAAACCTATACTGCCCAATGACCCTGATTAAGAAAGGTAGACGTCGTGGGGTTCCAAAAAGATGTTTTTAACTAAAATTTTCTAAGGTTATCTTGTTATGACTAATTAAGACTGCTTATTATATATTTTTAAAGGCAAACTGAAAATACTGACAACTTTGATAAGCAAACAGAGAGACAGACGATTAATATGACGCTGTTAAAGATCTTTATCCTTTGTTTTCCTTTATAAGATCAAAGTTTTATTTGTGAGTTTAACACTGTATGGCAATCAACACATAACTCAGTCGAAACTGATTGTAAAGACAGTAACACGAATCTAGTTGAACGTTCACCTCAAGTTCAAGACATAAGAACACGTTGACCAGTGGAAGATCTAATGGAAACAAAGATCTAGATAAAGTTTAGTTTTGCTTCGTACTTTGTATTGTGTAGCAAAGGTGCAGAAAATGAAGCTGTTCCATAACATGAAGAAAAATAAATTAACAACTTTGGTATACTTCTCCTTTATTTCTGTCTACTACTGCCCTCTAAACAAATGATGCAACCAATTTGGGGCGAGGTGACCCCCGCAGTCACTTCCAGCTACGGATGACAGACAAATGAGTGAAAGCATGTTTGTACTGAAAAGCTCTTCTCGTCTTACACTCCTAAGAGTTAAAAATCGTCAGAATTGAAAGTGATAATGGAAACAATAAAACACCCAACTGCGTTTTAAAAGCAACCAATCAAAACCCTGACTGGTACATTGGTGTTATTTTCACCAATCGGTGCTCATAGAACTGAATGGTTAACCGAAAAGGCCCAATGAAAAGATAAATTCTTTTTGTCTAGGAAGCAACGTCTTTCTTACTTTGATGTGGATGGGTTCTAGAACGGCCAAGTGAAAAGAAGACCTAGCTTTACCTGTTATATGAAAATGGTCATCTAATGAGTATGCACGCGATAATTCAAACTGTTTTAAACACTAATTACCCACTGGTATGCATTGGTAGTAAAGTAATCCATTTAAATTTACTTGTTTCATGACATATGGTAACATGTATTACATTCCACAAATGCGACAGAGTGTTAATGATGTAACTGTTCTGAACCTTCTATTAGAATGTTGACAAGCATACATATGCATTCAAAAGATGACTTAACAGTTTGCTAGTGACTTTTACTTAAATCCGGTAGAAAACTGAAGCAAAATGACTTCTTTTTCTTATTAGGTGTAACGTATGCTACAAAATCATGTGAAAGCCCCTTATTCTCTTTTTTGGTGACAAATTTAGAAAATTTATATTTACGTTTTTCAAGTGAAATGTTTTTTCATGTATCAATAGCATTTTGCTACTAGGTTACAGTATTTAATTAATTAATTTATTTATTTAGTTAGTTATTTATTTATTTATTAGCTTTATTTATTTATTTTATTCTATTTATTTATCTGTTTTATTTATTTATTTATTTATTCTATTTATTTATTTTATTCATTTTTTTTTAATTTTCCCAGCTAAGTTTTATAATACTTATCAAATCAGATAGTGGGAAAATGTCAACCCTTTTCCAAGATACGTGTTTGAAGCTAGATTATTGCAAGTTATTTAACTTTAATGTACATTTTGCTAAACAAATCCAACTTTTTGTCGGGCATTATTTAGGCAAGCCTATTCACCACCCTCTTGAAAAAATAGTAGCATTAGGGTTCTGGTTATGTTTGTGAATATTTTTCGATACATCCTTTATTAGATATAGAGTAAAGCGTCTAAAAATAATATCCCCGAAAGTTGATAAGTACCTCAACATCATAAAATAATTCCTTTGATAGTCAAAACTTAACATTCTGTGTCTGTAAGAAGGTATCTATTTACCTCCTATTTACATAAATTAGGCCCTGGAAATAATTTTTTTCTAAGAGATTTTGTCCATAGACGTTTTGCGTTGCTTGTCGCGTACAATTCTTAGGATAAAATTATAAAGTCATCACTAGCAATTGTTCAAAAGACATTTATCGGAAAATAATTGTGAGAGTGATTGATATCAGAATATTTGATAGCTTTAAACGTAGTCCATCATGAAGTACTAAATCGTTCACAGGAATTAGTGTTACTCACGAATGTGGGGTTCCCTCTTCATGTATGGAGACGGGTTGCTAGTCTACAAACACAGGCAAGTGCGCGAGTCATTTCCTGGTATAAAAGTTTAAGCAGAAAGAAATGTATTTGCATGCTTGAAAATATCTGATTATTTTCACACCTATTTTAATTTTGTTGGTGCCAAGACGGACGCATAATAGATACACGGAGCATTCAAGAGAATACAGCTAGGCCTCTTCTCTCAAATCCATGTTTTACACTCAAAATATATGAAAAAGTTGAGAACTTGAAAGTTTGAAAAAAATAAATGCTGTGACCCAACTTTCAATATATTTGTAATGTGTACATATTGATTCATTTCTTCGACGCTGCTTCCGACGCTTACTAAAACTTAGTCACTAGTTCGTAATAACTGGTTATGAGCCCCCATGAAAACTAAAATTCTGGTTATTGTACCATTCCGAACTAACTTTGTTGTTAAATATAATATAAATGACAAGAAAAGAATTTTCAATCGATAGCATTACTTTGTTAGTTGGTCAGTTCTTTTTCTAAATTACATTTTACAAAACCACGCAACAGCTACTTTATCCTTGATTTTGATTGTTTTTCTTCATAAACAGCACTTTTACTCAGTTATGAACATTCGAGCTCAAGGGAGTACTGATTGCCACTTATCTAGTAGGTTAGAAGTTTGAACCACACCCTGAAGTTATCCTCGTAAAGACCGCATTCAAATATTGTAGTCCTGTGTGATCGTGCTATATGCCACGCTTTCTTCAATCTTTCCTGTACCAATTGATTTAGGATAAAGTATCGTGATACACAAATACTCATCTGTCCGCTGTGAAACTATTTCTCGTGCACAAGTATCGTGGGTCAGTTTTATTTCTCGGTTTTTACGATGTCGATGGTCATGAATGACACCAATAACAGCTGAAAGCAATACAAATGAAGTATTGAAAGAATAATATCATCACACTCTTGCATAATTTCTGCAAGACCTGCGATGTGCTATCCATCTTCGCATAACAGGATGTGACCAACTGAACTCAAAGACATGTACCTGTTCACGTTTGGAACCCATACCCCCTTCCAACTACTTGTTGTTGTTGTTAAGAGGAAACAATTTCTCAAACAAGAAATTAAGAGACAACTGATCGGCTTATGATCTTTCACTGCAGAACCGCTCAATATACTATACGAAAACATGTTTTCAAGGGAATTTTCTTGACAAGAAAAAATACAGTCGAGTGACAATGATATTTCCTTAAAGTCATTTAACCCTGGATATTATTGTTTATTCTTCTGTTGACTGGAGGACAATAGACGCTTTCTAGTCTGAAGAAGTCTTTGGTTGTAAGCAAAGCGTCAGAAGTTTAAATGCAGGCTCTTGAAAATCGTCTGCGCGTTTTTTACAATATTCAAAGTAAGTGTAATTTAGACATCATGGGTGGTAATCAGAACCGTTATTTGTTTGTAGCACTTTGCAATTTTCCCCAATTTTCCCCATTCGAGCTCAAGGGAGTACTGATTGCCACTTATCTAGTAGGTTAGAAGTTTGAACCACACCCTGAAGTTATCCTC
>JAAAKL020000997.1:0-34196 GCA_010016065.2 Carybdea cf. marsupialis auct. non (Linnaeus, 1758) | reverse complement strand
AATTATTACTCACGTGTGCGTGTGTGCGTTGGTGGCCGCACCGTGGTGGTGGTGGTGGGGGAGGGGGGGGGGGGGCGGGGGCGGTGGGGGGGGGGGGGGGGGGGCGGGGGGCTAGCTAGAAACTTCCGTAATGTGACGTTGACGCAAAGTGACATTGACGATTTCAATAGGGGGCAGTGCCCCCCGTGCCCCTAGAACTACATACCTTACATATTCACTAGTCTCGAAGGCAATCCCTCGTTAAGAAATCTCCATAAGTCTTATGCCTGATATGATGTAATTGGTGCCAATTTTAAGACCAGCTTAGGCCAGGAGACTGAATTTTTTCGACGTTTTCGTAATTCTGTTCGGAACCTTCGTTCAAATTGAACGAAGTGCCCGTTGTTGTCATCAAAATACATGTTCACATTGGTCAGAGGACCAGTAAGGACCAACCAACAAGCACCAGGAGACTAATCAAATTCTGATATGCAAAAGATACCAAACACCGGTAGTGAATCAGTTTACTCCGTACAGTCCCCCCAGTTGGATGGGATATGGAGGTTGTTGTAGCTTCCCCTTCTCTTCTCTGAAGTGTTGTAGCCTCCGATGTTTGGTTCAGGGCTATTTTTCACTTCAAAGTGTTTTAAAAATCCCCTTGAGCGCATTTTACCGTGCTTAAGAGTTGAAAGTAGGACATTAGCCATTTTTATCACTAGATAAAAATAGTATTATTTTAGGGCGTGTTTGTGTAGTAAAGTTTGTCTTTTCCACGTTTGAATACTGAACTAAGACTGAAGAAAACAAGTTCAGGTCATTGTCAGCTGTGGTTAGAATGTGAAGTAGCAACCCATGAAGGTTAAGAAGAAAGGGCGACGATTTGGCTTCATACCTAAATTGGTTCCCTTTACTCCTGAATACCTTTTAAGAACAGTGTGAATATGGAGGGTATCATAACTGGATTTATTGTTAACATTTTGTACGTCATTTTAGTCACAAGTATTCGCTCGTGGCATTTTAAGGGTCATTACCAAAATCATAAGGCGGAGGTGGCCCCTAGAAAAGCCTGCTTTGTGCAAAAAAAACCCCAAACCCAAATTATAAATAATATTTTCAGGTACTCGCACCTGTAAATGTATGTTCTGCGCAATGGACCTTACCCACCCCCGTCCGACCAGCTTAATGTGGCACAATAAGGGCAGATGATAGATGTTTGATTATCAGAAATCTGAAATTATGTATAAACTTTTACAGGTGTTAAAATCTTCTTCTAGATCTGCCCTCATTTAATATCTTGCATGTTGATTTTACTCTAAGAATTAACATTTTTGTTTTTGCGGATCGTTTAATATCGTGTTTTAGCTGCCGACCCAAGGTCGTTAAGCAAGTGTGAGAAAGAACGTAGGGATGCCGGCCCAATGATTCCAGGCAGATTTATTCCGCATTGCAACGAGGATGGCTCGTACACAAAAGTTCAATGTCATGGATCGACAGGCTATTGCTGGTGTGTAAATGACAACGGCCAAACACTCCTTGGGACAATGAAGAGATTTGAGAGACCGAGCTGTGAAAGAGGTATGGCCGTATTTATATTTGGTTTGTCATGTATGTCATGTTGCTGGAAGTAATATCACACATAATCTCAAAATCGGATGTAACAAACAGTATAAGCAAAGGGTGTAATCAGGTCTACCAGAGGTCTGTCAAAGTTTTGTCTTCCGTCGATGTGACCTAGTTCATATGCAAGTCCAAAATGTCTCGTTTCAATAGCCTAATGATGGCGAGGAAAGGAGAATGTCTCAAGATTACTTCAGACCGTAAAGAGGTGTTGAAAACCGAGTTACAAGAGAGGCAGAGAGATGTTTCACTTGACCCTGGTACTAGTTTTAATATGTTTTTATATATGCGTCAAGTCAGCAAGAAGTGAACTTGCCTGAAGTTGAAAAGAGAGGGTTTAGCTTCCTCGTGTAGAAAATATTGAAACTGGAAAGAAGGTCATGGCGAACGATTTTTGTCGAGCGGGTCATGGAGGCTAATTACACGTACGACAAATCTTGGGTTAGTCACGTGACTGAACCACCCCTGAATCGGTCCTGCAAATCGTAGCGTGTACGTCAGCCTTAATTCTCCGGAATGGAAACTATATTTCAAAGAACGTTTTGTCCATTTTCGACTTACTCAGATATATAGGAAATATCATTAAATGAAGCAGCTAGCTTCGAAGTGATCCATATCACTTGGCAAGGGCTCTTCATGCTGTCAAGAACGTCCGTGCTTTATCTGACCCATAGAAATAGAAGAAATGTTTTCTGAAATATAGTTTTCTTTGTGGCTTATTTATTTGAACTACGGTACTTCGCGGCCTAGAAATTTGACAAAATCACCTTTGAAACAAAATCTGATGTTTTCTTTTCGTGGAATATCCCAGCTCTAACACTTTTTTGCGTACCCAATTTCAATACATTTGCCGTGCAACTTGGTTTTACAAACAATGGCAATAACAACGGTTGTCAGCACCTTAACCAATCCCATTGAATATTTATGCAGGCATGGATGCGTATTCAAGGCGAAATAATTCAAAATATTATTCGTGTCGTTACAATGGCCGAAATGGTATTTTTAAGGAGATCACGCCAATGTCGATATAATAATTTGTGAGCGCAGTTTCGTATTTGTGCCTAACTCGTTCCTGCTTGTCTTTAATTTTTGATAATTGCTCGCAAAATTAATTGTGTTAACTTGCCCAAAACGGGAAAGGGGGAAGGGAACCAGGGGGGGATGGATTCAAAAGTGTTACTTTCTGAAAAATTGATGCTACAAAAGATATTACAAGATGTATGATGTCCACCTTTTTTTAGACTGCAAGGAAAAGAGGAGTGCAGCTTTGCGACAGCTAAAGTTAGGGACCTTGGGCATTTTCGTCCCACTCTGTGAAGAAGATGGGTCATACAAAGAAGTTCAGTGTTATGGTCACTTGAACCTTTGTTGGTGCGTTGAAAAAGCCACCGGAAATCCAATCGAAGGCACGCACAAGCATATGGTAGACAGCGTGCCTCCAAAATGCAGACTCTCAGGTAACGCAATGTGGCAAAGTTTTCAAGTAGCCATTTAAAACCTATCCACACTTCGTTTGTTTTTTGAATACCTGTGACTGGGGACGTGGATCTAGTAGGGCTGTGACTGTATTGATGCCAATAATTTGGTAAACATTTCGTCACTTTATTATGAAAATTGGTAAGATTGTTAATCATCTATTAGCTACAGAAAGAATGTATAATTTTGGTGTTGAGGGCTGTGAAGTCACGGCAGTGAGAAGTAGCTCATCGTGCAAAGTTACGTGGTTAGGATACTGAATTTTAATACGTTTAAAGGTAATAAGCGAAGAAATTAGTATAAAGACAAATCTTGCATACAATAAATATGGTTTGTATCCAAACATTACTTCATTCCGAGTGTTTTGTCTGTAAAAACGTTTAGTGTTGGTTTCACATTGATACACGTCTTGTTCTAGCAATACGCAACTGGTTAGTAGCCTACATCAGAAAGCTCCAGGTTATGCGATGGCAGCTAAAAGCTTAGTGCAAAAATTCCCATAATGCACCTGAAAACATTTCTAGTGTTACCTGTGAACAATGGCGGTTTTGAAGGGTGCGGGGGCCCTTGACGTCATACATTGTAAGGAAATTCAGACATGATCGTGCTGCGGACGTTCCCGAAACCTTTTATTCCTTCAAGTGGATACAGATTCGAGTTTTCACTTACTTCCATAAGATTGATATGGGCAGTCAGACATTCTTTTTTCTTAGCATTTAGGCGCCGGGCCCCCTACAGGTTCGAGGCCTCGGTCCCTGGCCCTGTCAGCCTCCCCCTAAAACCGCCACTGCCTGTGAAGGCCTGCTTTCGCCAGTATTATTCTGAACGTGTCGTTGCCACAGCGTAGCTGAAGCAGTTTCTGATCTAGCACACACTACAGCTCAGATCGCGTGTAGTTTTTGAGTTATAAGTGCTGTACACCGTGCAGCCAGCAGTTTTCAAAAGTTACATGTGAAAGAGGTGACCACTGGCTGGCTGTCTAGACCATGCAGGTCATTATACTGTGGTTAGCGAGAAATATGATCCTTAAATTTGGGAAAGGCATCTTTAAAAGAGGAGGCCATTGGCTGTCCAGCTAGACCATGCTGGTCTTTATACTGTGGTTAGCGAGAAATATGATCTTTACATTTGGAAAGGTACCAATAAAGGAGGAGACAGTCGGCTATCTACCAAGACCATGCTGGTCTCTAAAGATTTTGAAATTGACAAAAGCTAAGCGTAAAAGAGGAGACAAATGCAGGGAAACTCGATATTTTCGCAAGCCTGGATTTTGCGCAAAGTTTAAGAACCTAGATAAGAAAAGGTCGAGGCATTCATGAACCGATGTCTGAAAAGGATCAAGATGAGGAAGTACTCCACATGCATAAACCGTCATTATCGAACCGCTTGATTCACACACGTCTGGCGTTTGCATTACGTGTGGCGGTTTGACAGTTGGAGAAGTTAAATAATTATACGATAAAAATGAATTTTCATGTACAATTCCTCCTTTTCTCTCCATCATATTGAAGCATTGGTGTATTAGAGAAGAGAAGACTTGAAAATGAAAAGTGAAAATGCCACTACCGGGATTCGAACACTTTGTAACTTTGAATGGGCTGTGGACAGCATAATGAGCGGAATGGCAGTCCTTCAATGGTGACGTCATATGACGCAGAAAGGCTGGTCTCCGAGATTTCGAAGAGCTCGCTGTCGATTGCCACCTGTGGAGTAGTGGAGAGAAACGTGCGCTATGGTGCTGCGATTGCTTGAGTCCTGGGTTCGAATCCCGTTGGTGATATTTCCGCTTTTCTCTAGAATCTCTTCAAAAGCACTGGTACCTATGCAACTGTCTTTTTAAGTGATGTAAATTATGAACATTCTAGCCAGAAAACAGGTAATTTTTTAGAAACACCCAGCCTTGCATCAGTTCTTTGTTCTTAGAAAAGGAAACTGTGGTGGCATTTGTTCTTGGTGGTGTCTCGTGCCAGTGATAGTAGGTCTGAAAACAAACTACAGGTTTTTTGTTTAAAAGATTGACTTGACTGAAGTAGATTCTGAATATTCGGGAGGCTGGAGCATGACCATTATTCAACCTCGCACCATCTAACTGACAAAATCAAAGTTTAGTAGCACTAATCACTGACTCGAACATCTGCCCCATTTTTTCCCAGCAAAATGAACGATGTAATGCATTATCACGCGTATGAGATTGATTACTAAGGAGGGGGAGCTGTAGCGTCGAAAAATGCATTTGCGGCAGCTTGCCCCGTATTAATATATATCCAAATGCACACTTTGTTTACTTCTTGTTTTGTTTCCCATCGTAAGTAACGTCGATACATTATCGTAGATTGAAGACTACTAGTTCCTATATATAGCTCTGTGAGTGAAATTAGAAGCAACACAAGTCCGAAATGTTAGCCTTCCAATCCAAACATGAGAGAGGCAAGGACCACCCAACCTCAAGAAATTTGAGTGGCTTTTTGCTTGTGTTAGAGGCTTCTGGGTAATAATCAGAGGCATACTAATGCGTCAAGAGACGAAACGAGAACACTTAAGAGTAGCATAAAGTGATTGACATAGCCCATCTTCATGTAACTGAGGCACGCCTTGGGTGCAGAAAAGAGACATTTTCTGTTGCATCTCCTTTCAATGCCAAGCTTTTTTATTTTGCATGGGCAAAAGAGAATCGACCACTTGATAGAAGGCAACGACTTGGCTGTTTGTATCACTATCTAGCCCGTTTGCTGATTTAAGATTGCCATGTATTAACATTTAACGGTCATGCCATGAGCCGTCTTCAAAATTGAAAATGTGGGTTTTTCTATATCGTAGTCTCAATTTTGAGTGTCAAGGCTTTCATTAAAGGGTATTGCGTTTTTAGATCCAGGGTGTACCTTTTAAATTCGGAAATTGTGGATGATTTAATATTCAAAGATTTAATTTCAGTAAGACGTTAACGCAATATAGATATCGTTATCTGCCCGTCGTTACAGATGCGTAGTACTTTTCAAACAGTAAGGAATTGTCTTCACCTTTCGCCTGTGTTGGTGCTTGATAGGTAATTAGTGAACGTTGTTTGCGATCAGTCCGTTGAGAGACTTTACTAGAGACGTTCGCTGACATTCAACAAGATTGCACAGTTTCTGTGCACTTTACGTTCTTAACAATCAATTAAGTTAACCATTTCTACTAAACCCACCTAAACTGTGACCCAAATAAGACTAGGTTCTCAATTGTCAGAAGTCATGTAACCTAAATAATCAATGTAATTATTGCTAGTTATATCATACGTACGTAGGTAGCTAAGAATTAAACATCAAGCAGTTTGCTTATATTACTTCTCTGTTATTTAAGAAAAGACAATTTTTTGTGCTTGATACGTAATGTTTGCAACAGAGCAATGCTTACCTTGTTTAAGTAGATGAATGAATTTCGTCCATCAGTTAGAATAGAAGCCACCAGACTTGGAAGACAAAGATTGCAAGTATGTGATACAAATTGGACTAAGTTCTGAACATGGACTAAGTTTGAATGTCATCAGTTGCAAAAGAAGCATTATGTGTTTGAGGCAGCGTTGCCCGCTACGATTTATCGAGCCGATTCATAATTGGCAAAATCTTTCGGTCAGGCGAAGGATTTCATTATAATTGACCACACCCTAATCGGACGAATCTTTAGGAAGTGTGGGACATTACAACCGCTTTGCTCTGATTTTTGATGCCATGGCAGCACCATGAAAGTTTTAACACGGTCACCTAGAAGTCGCTATGCAAGGCATACCTTTCACCAAAGCAGAAACTCCATTACTGATAGAAGCATCTTGTAGAGATACGCTGTAGATATTTCCAGAGATTATTCTGTGCTTTTGATTTGCAATTTTAGCGCACTGTTGACATTTGTGATGTCAAACAAACCAGTTTCTTAAAGACTACACGGATTCTTTTCCCATGCAAGGTTACAATAAAATCCGGGTGAATACCCCCACCCCCAACCTAGGGCCTAGGTTACTGCTTCTTTCACCTATTTAAGCAGCATCTCCAATTAATTTATAGAAGAAGCTTTTTATGAAAAAGATAAAATCCAAATAATGTTTGTGCTCCCAAATCATCACGCGTGTCGTTTGTCCTATTACACAAACAACTAACCATGAGTTGGTGACGGGACTGAATTGGTCTTAGATCGACCCGACAAATCGGAGCGCGTAAATCAGCCGTTATGCACTATTACCTTTTGTTCTCCTGTGATTCAGGACAAAGTCATCAGCACAAAAATTTTGTTTGTTTGTTATAATTATAGCTTGCGAACTTCAAAAGAAGAGAGCACAAGAGCTAAAGAAAAGGACAAGACCACCACTTGGAGTTTTTGAGCCAGAGTGTAAGGCCAATGGAAAATATGAAAAGGTTCAATGTCATGAAAACACGTGCTTCTGCGTGGACGAGGACACAGGAAGGCAGTTGGGAAAGGTGGTTCCCCGTAAGGACCGCCTCAAACTCAAGTGCTGAAGTAACAGTATGGTAAGTATACGGGACGTAGTTATTAATCTGCATTGACTATCTTTGCGTTATTATTGTAGATTTGTACCTTCATACTTGTATCATCCACCCTTGTGGATTGAAAATACAATGAGTTTTTACTATATTAGTACCACAAGAAGGAGGCCATGATTTCACTTAGCGTCACGATGGTGTATAGTACATTAAAGCAAATTATACTCGGTATTCGAGTTTGCACCATTGATTTGTGAGAATTACAAAATAATACAATTTTGTATTTACTGCTGCTTTTTTTTTGTTAGCAAAATAAACGGTAACAGGATGAGAACGATCCCCTCGATATGCACCCTTTCCATGTTTGTATCATTCCTACCACAGCCCTGCGTGCAGACAAAACTACTTCTTCTAGTATTGCGCGCGGGCCAGCTCGTTTTCGTTTGCATTTGAGATCAAGCCTCGCTGTGTAGTCTCTCTTCTAAATTGACATTGGTAAAAACCGGAGGGCTTTGGTGCTTCTGATAGGCAGGAATTTTAAAAAAATACCATTTTAGGCATCGAATGCCAAGTTTTTTTCTCTATTACACGAACATCTCCTTATGTTGGCGCCATGGTTCCCATCTTGGGCCGTAAAGGTGATGCCCGTATCCTTTTGCACATGATGGACTGTCATCTAGACCATTGTTCCTTGTTATTCTCGACCAATCCCATCACTACACAGTTTTGGAACCCGAATAACGCTTTCTGCACTTCGATTTACGCATACGCTATTTTCTATTTTCTATTTTGATAACGGTACTGTGATATCCTTCGGTCTTCCCTCTTAGCATTTGTGATCCCTGCCTGGTTTCCTTTAATCCGGGACGCATGCGAACGTCCACCCAAGAAAATGAACAATGCAAACTTTTCAAAATCCTACTGAGAAAAGCTGTAAGTGTCACTTACCTGATATCGAAAGTTTAGGCGGTTTCAGAGTGTCACGCCTCCGAGAGACCTCCTTGACCGACTGTGTGGTATGTTGCGGGTTTCATTTCTAACGGAAAGAGATTGCTTGAGGACAGGGTGATTATCGTACCTCGAGCCTTTGTGAAAGAAAGTGTATTAAACTTCAAATCACGTGCGAAAGGCTGGATATCATACTTGAAGCTTATGCTAAAGGGCGTGTGTCGTATTTGGAGCTTCATGGAATACTGTGTATCATACATCGAAGCTAATTGCAAAGTTACGAATCTAAATCATTGGTTCTTAAAGCATTTCCTAACGGCGCACACTATGAAGGAGTAAAATACGTGAAACTGGGCGTGTCCCGAAGAAAATGGGTGTGGTTTTTAATTTATGGGGTGCAAGCCTCCAGGACTCCAATAAACGCTTTCAATGGTTGCAAAAGAATGCAGATGCCTATAACATCTTCACGAAAATGCCTTTCCTTGGCAGGCTGTGCTTTAGCTGCTCCGTAAAACCAATGCGAGTGTATGCCATTCTTTGTACAAGACCAGAATGTTATTTTTCCCCGTAGGTCTTCCTCGTGTCCTCTGCATCCAGGACACCTCTAGGTGTACAGTGTCACATACACGTACCGTAGAATAAGGACAGAGGATATAGACCCTATTCTGCTTCTGGGAGCGGCTTGTGGAGCCCCGAATGAAACTTTTGTCTGTCGTTTCCCGTTTTTAAGTGTTTGGGACTAGATACATTTTGACTTTTTCCTTTATTATAACAGTTATGCAAAAGCAGTACTTTGACGTTTCAATTTTTGTCATATCTGCGCAAAATATGCACTTGGAAAGTTTAATTGTGGTAGAAAATTGAACATAAACTACTGAAGGCAATTTTAGGTCAAATTGCTTATT
The DNA here is from genome assembly GCA_010016065.2 of Carybdea cf. marsupialis auct. non (Linnaeus, 1758). Taxonomy (NCBI): domain Eukaryota; kingdom Metazoa; phylum Cnidaria; class Cubozoa; order Carybdeida; family Carybdeidae; genus Carybdea; species Carybdea cf. marsupialis auct. non (Linnaeus, 1758). The sequence continues at coordinate 24,799 of JAAAKL020000997.1, read as the reverse complement.
TAAACGAAGGTTTCATAAATAAAGAACCATATTATACTTTACGCCCTTGTTTATTCTGTTCTCTATACAAAGAATTTCATAAGTCTAGTATAAGAAAAAGATAAATTTCGAGGCAAAATTGAAAATGACAATTTTGCCAAAATATCATGTTGATCATTGTTGACCGATGGCCCAGGTAGACAAGAAGACGTACGTCTACGAAACAATGCCCCCCTTTTCCAGGTGTTTTTTCAATTTTATTAGGTAAGCATAATACCAAAAGTACGTCAAGGTTCAATATCGTAGGGCGTAGCGTTGAAGAGCTATCCCCTCCCCAACAGTACCAGTTATGAAAAATGCCTAAGCAGAATCGGGTTAATGGTTTACATCAACAAGAAGCACTTAGAACGTTAACATTCTGTCATGTGGTAGCCTCTGACAAATTTTTCGGACCTCTCATATAGTGGCCATACAGGGTGTTTAAAATTACAGAATATCGACGACATCCAAAGCATAGTTGTGAAGCATACAAATTTTTTACGTGACATATATGTCGTTCTCCGTTTAGTTAAAATTCACTTCTTTTAGCACAAATGATTATCGTGTTTCGAATTTTTCATATAACTAGCTGATTCTTTTTTATTTCACTTTTACAGGAAATTTTATGCATGAAATGATGTTGCGGATCGCTTTCAGTCAAGAATTTTGCCAGTGCTGCATCGTTATTATTGCCAATGGACTGTATTTTGGGGTATAAAGAAAGTCTGTACTTAATCGAGTTAACGTAAATACGCTGAGACTCATTTTTTTTTTGCAAGCTCTTTCCTATGCCACATCCCTTTCCTTTTAAATTCATGCATAAATACGGTCACTAGCGCAAGTATTAGAATTATCAGCTTATTTAAAAGGGTGACACCAAAGAGCTCAGAATCATTGGAAATGCGATATTTGAAGCCTATCCTGACAGGATTTTAAATGATTTCCTGAACTGGCGGAGGAGGGGTTACAGCTAGTTGGTCGCTGCTACTCTGATACAACTCTATAGGTACCAAGGTAATTTGTGAGGTAGGTACTAAAAGATTGTCAGCTTAACTAGTAGGTTAGAAAAGTCTTTGATGTTTGACTACTCCTTTTAAAACCGATGAACCGCTTAGGGACGTTTCGAATAGTACGTTCATCTGGAGGAGGGGGTGCCAGAAAAGCGAGCAAAACGAACCTTTTTTCAGCGCGAGGCGTGTAGCAAGATCGGAGAATTCGTGTCCGGTTTTTGTTCCATTTCCAGTCGTCATCCAAAAATACTCGATCATGCACTATACCGCAATTTCTCCAACAACTCGTATGTTGAAACCTGCTTACGATACTAAAAATTTATACATATTTGAGTTGTACAAGTTTTGAAGCAATTTTGAAGTTTAGTTGTTTTATCGAGAAAAAAATTTCAGAACGTAGAAGACCCATTTACTTTTTGGTCAGAATCACAGGCGTTTTTTCGAGAGAAAATCTGTACAAAATATGCCTGCAGTTAAGTAGCTTTCAGCTCTTTTACTCAATTTAGCAATGTAGAGTCGATTTTCCTAGAATATGTATGATGCGACTACATGCTCAACGACGCTTCATCAGCTTGTGTTCTTCATTTCTACGAAGCCTTTGCTTTCTTCATTTACAGTAGATGTCCTTTTATCTTCTGGATGCGGAAGGGGTGGGGTTGAATGGTGAAAGTGCACGTTCGTAAGGCCACGAGGTTTGTGCAAAATGAACACTGCGGGACGTGAGGGGGTAGGGAGTAAATGATGGAGGAACGTGTGCGAGCGTACTATTTGAATGATCCATTTTGGTAAAATACCTCCAAGTCTGCATCAACGTTCACCATATCTTTTCATCACACATTTACTCTATTATGCACTGTGAACAATTTTTCGTTCAAATTTCCAAATACACATCCGAACTCGTATATCGATTATGAATTTAGGTGTGGCAGTTACATTGACTGCATCATGGGAATGTGGAGATAAGACCAGGTAGCAAACCGTTGTAGTTGTAAAATTCTATCATTGCAATTAATCACTTCTCGCTCAGATACAGAGCATTGTAAACTCAAGGGACATTACCAAGAAATAACTACACGGATTTGTATAACTAAAATGATTGCTTGTTAACGCTGCCTAAAAAGTTAACATAATATGCAACATTTATCTAATTCACGTGCTGCCACTATTATCTATTAATACATGTACAGTAGATATTCCACTACAAGCAGGGACGCATAACCACTTCGACGTAATTCAAATCGCTGATTACGTTCACGTGTACATGTACAATACAAACAGCTGCTTGTACCTGTAAACCAAATAGAAAACTTGAAAAAACAATTAAAAATTCCTATATAAAGTATTTCGTTTGGAACGTTAGAGAAAAATCTTGGAATAAACCAAATAAGCAAATTAACTATCCTTGATTTGGTAAAGAACAGTTAACTATATACATCTGCGGGTGGATATTGATTATAAATAAACATGACAAAAGCGACAGGCGAGGGGCACTGGATCTGTGATCGGTTGTTAAGGGGCACTAGATCTGTCATCGGTTGTTAAGGGGCACTGGATCTGTGATTGGTTGTTACGGGGCACTGGATCTCTGACTGGTTGTTACGGGGCACTGGATCTCTGATTGGTTGGTGAAGGGCAATAATTCGGTGATTGTTTAGTGACTGACACTGGATCTGTGATTGATTGCTGAGAGGTGGATCTACTACGACAAATACACCAAACTCCACGCTTTGGATAACCGATTGATGATACTCCGTAGCAGAGGATTACTGACTTGCAATTTTGTGAGGTCCAAATTAAAAATTAACGCTTGATGTTTAGCCAAAAATTACCAAAAAGTTCAAAATTTGACATTTCAGACATTTGCTTAGTGACAATTACAACTGTGGGTATATCTTCGGCACGTCTGTTGCACTATTATGTTCTCGGATATTTTTCTTTAATATCGGAAAACGGCATGGGGTATACAAAAGATTATTTACTGACACTTCCAGGAAACTTAACTCGGAGGAAAGACCGTTAGCCTTCGGAACACCTTGTGTACCGTTCAGCGTTCGGAAACATACGTTTAGCGTTTAAACTGCGGAACCTCTAGCAGTGGCAATCAAACACGATTGGACATTTGACAGATTGATCTGAGGGGGTGAAAATAAACTTATAAGTTCCCGAAGAAGGGGCCGCTACTGTTCTATTTTGTGATTGTCGAACCAGCAATTCAATACTCGCACTGGGATTGATTTATCTACCCTAGCTGCTTCTGACATCATTTTATGTATTTCAGACCTTGTCCTATTTCTGATGAAAATTATTGGAACGTGATCGTCATCTCCCCAAGTATCCGACACTGCCGTACAAGCAACGCCTAAGTTCGATTCTTCAAAATCTCGCCGCGCAACATGGTGGAAATTATGTGCCAAATTCTAATAATTCTAATGAGCTGTAATTTTAAGGAGAATCTAAGAAACTGCTATTGATCAACAGAACAGGATACTCGCACTACCACTAAATACCTATATACAAATTCTCTATTCAGTAAGGTTGAATACTTTTACACGAATACAAATCACAAAGCAAACTCATTGCATAACAGCTTAAGTAACTACAAAGCTGACAGTGCAGAAACTCTTGTTTGCCATGATTCTCCGGAACGGTAATAACAAGGCGTTAAGAAGTCAAAGAAGATAAGGTAAAATTGGAAAGAAAGGTAACGAACAAAGAGGATAGGAAGGAAGAGATCGAGAAGGGGGAGAAAAAGAGATCGGGCAGTGACAAGAGAAGGAAAACAGAATAAGAAAGAGAAACGTAAAGAAAAATGCAACGAAAGAGAAAGAAAAGGAAGGAAAGAAAGAGACGAGTCATGGTAGTAGAAGGCAACACGAATAACACCAACTACTACATTTGCAAAAGGGAAAAAACGCTACTCCAACCACGGATCAGATGCTCTGTATCTACCCTGTATTATTTCAACGCCCCGATTAGGATGCACGGCTGAGAGCAACTTGATACTTAGTGTTAGTCATGGGAACGGGATGCATTCAGATATTACTGAGAGCAGACCCATCGGAGCTAGTAGCATTTGGCTGGGCAGCAACCAATAGCTTTCAGAGTGCACTATTTCGAAGGAATACTTTAAACTGATAATAGATTTCGCCTTCAAGAGTCCCTTTACTTTATCAAATTTGTTTTGCTTTATATCCTTTTCCAAAACCGAGAACCGCCACTGATATATATATATCATGATTCCATATTGGCTTGCATATATTATATTTCCATATTGGCATTCATGCTTGCGATTTTGGGGGTCTTCACCATACTAATCCGTGCCATTGGTTGGTTACAAATTGCTGTTATCAGAATTAAGAAAATTAAAGTTGCTTGACAAGAACCGCCACCAATTTTAAAAATAAATTCCAGGGCTTTCTGCGAAATTCTAGAGCAAAGGCATAAATTTCTGCAGGCGGAAAAAATTGCATTAATAAAACAGGGCAGAAAAATTTAGATTCGCATTCTCCACCTTCTCCTCTAATATCCAACATATACGTAACGAAAAGTTTATTTTTGTTAAAATACGTGAAATTAAGTAGTCACCTGTAGAAACGGGATTTCGGGGCAATTAAAACTTTCATAATTTCCATTCGTCGCATTTCAGTAGGTGCTCCGAAATCAGGTTCGCGTACTAAACTGAGACTAAATTGGCTCAATCGGGATAGCGTTAGTTTAACAAGCAAAAAACTGATTGTTTGAGTCCATGCTCGACATCGCAGACCAGACTGTTGGAGTCCAACCGGGCCATATCCAACTTATAAAAGACTATCAAAAAAAATATTCTATTATTCAGAAATGCACAAAATGCTACTCTGCCTATTCTTATCGTCTTGAAAGTACTTGCAATAATAAATGTCTAAATATTGATACTATGCATAAACAGAAATACAGTGAATATCATACATGTTTAAGTGGCTCGCACAAGGACATGGCGCGGGCCGCATTTGAGCAGCAGTTTGGCAACATCTGATGTTGGCACTCGTTGCTTGAAAGCTTAGTACGTCCACTAATTTCCAGAATCGCTAACAGTAGGTGATAGTATAAGAAGCAGTGAAGGCGTTCAGAATACCTCGGAAATTAAAAGAACAACAGAAAAATACCTTATTTAGAGACGGCAATTTTCAACAAATTTTACGACATTGCCACTTTAATAGTAGGTTTACTGTCGAGATGTCGGTTTTATTTACTTCATATAAGAAGCTACTAGATTGACCAATAGCTGGGGCTGTCCTACAAAGTCTTCAAGAATGTAACAAGTCTGGGAAGCTTATTCAATGTTCCTCAACTACCCAAACAAGATTCCTAAATGCACGAGATTGGATATTTACTTATCGATGCTCTCAATTTATGTCTATCAAACATTATACAACCACAATGTTTTATTACTGGCAAACAGAATGACTAGTTGAATTTGCCTCACTGGAAACATTTTATAAATTGAGAAAACGTGCTGCGATTGTCCATTGCATGTCCTCGATACTACACTTCCATCATCTCTTGTTCACGGCTAAAAAGCCAAACTACAGCATCTCTTTCTATATTTGCAAATATCATCAAAATAATACCAATACTTTGTCACACTATACCACTACTCAGGGTGTCCTTTTAAGTACAATTTACGTGTGATAATTTATAAAATGAAATAAAATTTGCACACCATAATACGTTTGAGCATGTTTTTGTACACTTCTTTGATTCAACTACGCTAATTCTTAACCTGTCAAGCACTCATATATACATACTGGAAGACATCGACATTTTGTGCATATGCATGACATGTTACGTGGTCTTCTCTTTTCCTTCACTGGCCAATGTTTCCGTTTTCTGCACCGCATTATCTGCTTCATTAACAACCTTCTTCTTCGGAATGAAATGAGGTAGGACGATAAACAGAACGATGACGATGTGACCGATAAAGTACATTTTCCTCCAAACTCGCAAAACAGAGCTTAGTTTAAGCAACATGAATCCAACACCTGTGTATTCGAATGCTCGGTATAGGCAAAACCATGACAACCAGTCGAAAAGATACTGCTGACGCGGCGACAGATAAGGCTTTATGGCTTTGGACATGCGTGTTTCTGCAACGACCACCAAGGGCACCGACATAAAAGTAAGGTAGTAACCCGGATGTACTCCATGCCAAAAAGCACTAACTAGTAATACGGCAGACATCCTGAACAAAGATATGAGCAAAAAAGGTATGGAGATAACATATATTATCATGAAACAAAGCTACATGCTTTTCTAGGGCTTACAACCTGTTTGGTTCAGCAAGGGGTATACCTCATCCCGATTGACAGGGGAGGGGGGGCTAAATTTCTGTCTGGCCTTATCAAAATTAGGCCAAATAAATCTCAAAATAACGAAATAGCGGTAAATTACGGGGTTTTGAACTTTCTTAGAGGAAAGCTGTAACATTATTGAATTGAAAGCTCATCTTGCTAAAAACATCTTATACAAAATTACAAAGATTTCTTATTCATGTGGCAAAGGCATGGCGTACCAGTACTGTTTGTATAGTGACCAGTTGGAATAAGTCGTGAAAGGTTAGATATGAAGAGATGATTCCATTAGGTGTAACGCAGTAAGTTCAGTAAATGAAAATCAAATAATTCTAACTGACTTTAATATATGACTTGGATGCTTCGGTTCATACTTTGAAGAACAGTTGACATAATATATATTTTGCTGCGTGTTTCCAGTTTTTTCATTTGCCTGATTGTTAATTTGCAGAAATACGGTATGTTTAGCACAGACGTTTTGCTTTATACTCTGTCCTTCATTCATGGGAAGACATTTCGTAACCAATTACTTGTACAGGAAATATTTTAAGGAAAATTTGTTGGAGGAGAAAAATCTAAAAGATTGTTCTAAAGTTCTGCAAGTGTTTCAATTTCAGTAATAAATTCAGTCTCTTGAATGAATATAACCTCGGCCAGGCACTTTAATCCATGGCTTGTAATCAGAAACAAAGGTAATCAAAACAGATTCAATGAAAAACTCATGAATTCAAAATACTTTTAACCTATTACATCATCCTGATATCAGTATCAGTACACGAGCGTAAATCATGAGATTTCCCGAGTGTACGAATGTCATGACCGGTCCGTAACACAAAATCTATCTCGAAAGTACCCCCCCTCCCTTCTATATCAGCTACCCTGTAAACAAATACCACCATATGTGCTAGTAATCTGTATAGGCTAGAATAAAGGAATGAAGAAAAGAAGTACGATTGCTTACCTGAAACTTTTGAATGGTATGGTTTTATGGACATATACTGCCATCCACCATTGAACGGTCATATTCCAAGCTTTCATAACTGCCCTCATGGTAGCACCAAATTCAACATTGAAGATATCGATGTTGTGAACTGTTTCGAAGCTGCAACGAAATGTTAAATACCAAGTGCCATACAAAGGATGCAGTTATGATCTCAAAAGGAGAAAATGTGCGTGGAAAAATGTACATGCGGGAGGACATGCTGTACCAGTAACCGAATGGTTTTTTACGGGGTTCCAAAGAGAGACATATACCATTCTGCACTTACTACTGACCAGGCTATACATATTAAAACAAAACAAATAACGGATGGCAAAACAACAGTGGTTGCTAAAAAATATTTGTGAATTTTTTAAACTCAAACTCCTGAAAAGTTATTGACACCATAAAATAGCAAGTTTAATACCACTACAGTTAGCAAAATAAACAATGCCCATCAACAAACTATTTGATTTAATACTGACAAAATCAATACAGCAAAAATTTCAAGTACATATCATTCGTATCTGCTTAAGATCGTAACTCAGCAAGCAAGCACACAAACTATATATTGCCAACGTTTAAAGCTCCACAGCCCAACTAATAGGAGTTCTGAAGACGGCAGACGTTAGATGACAGCTTGATATACGACGCGTTACAAAGTGATATTAAACAAAATGCTTCCAATGAAAAAAAGCTGGTCACGAAAAGAAGTAATGAGAAGGAGGCTATTAAGTTTTGAGACGTGCGTGTTTGAATACAACAAAAAGGGAGGTGACGATTTCTTACACATTCCTTACAACTTCTTACTGATTCTTCTAGTCTTGAACCTAAAACTGATCATCATATCTGTGATATGATCTTTCAAAATATTATTTGGTAAGTTTTTGTATCGTAAAGATTTTGTGTGAGACAACCCCTTGTTTCAGTACCTTGGTTAATTAGATAAAGACAACCAACCACTAGACATCAACAATTAGCTCCATGTAAGTTGGAGACCAACCTCTCTATGGATGTGTGACTTAATCATGACAGGTCATCTGGCTGATCAACCTGTCCAAAAATTCATAGAAATTTTCAAAGTATTGTTGAGAAGAATTGAAACAAAACTTTTAAAAGGCAATTAAGCAAAATATGCATACTTGTGAGTACCTTGAATACCTATAGTGCCACCTGCACTATCATACAACAAAACAGTAATTATTACCCCCTACCTATGTGTTTGTCCATCATGCTCAATTGCTGATATTCCTGAATCAAAGTTTTCTGGAAGTGGTTTTGATGGACCAAGACCAGGCTTTGGATCACTTTCAAAGGGGTAAGCACCAAGGCCCAAAGTCATGCACATGGCCTCTGCAAGTAACCAACCAATGTAAAACCTCCATCTGAACCAATGAAAAGCTGGTACCAAATATGCAAGTTGATATACAATTCCCCATTTATGGTTTAAAAATTCATCTGTCTCCATATGTTTTAATGGAAAGTTCACACTTAGGATAACATATGGAATACAAAAAATGGGCAAAGACTTGAGTCTCCTTAATGCAGGCATAACAGTTGATATCTTGGACCCATCCTGCTCAAGCATATCTCTGTATGTAGAATATTTGTAAAAGGGTCCTGTCATTAACCCACAATAGCAATAACCATACGAGATGTAGTCAAATATTGATATACTCTTATATCTGTGTTGCTCTTTGTTGTCACCAGTTGATTCCTTTTTACCTAAAGAATTGTTGATTTCAAATGCGAGCCCAACCATCTAAATAAAAAAGAAAACACTGTTACCATATTTGCCATCACTGGCAAATGACATTACAAGTGCATGACTAGTTTCCAACTTTCATCAGGAGGATGATTCTCCATTTAAGCATACACATGGCTTTGACTGATAAGCATGTTGAACCTAGTAAGATCTACAAAACAACCATTTGCAAAACTTCTGCTGTCTGGCACATGCTGCTAAAAACATTACATCAAAGTCATGTACTGGGTTCACATGGAATTTACATTCGAAAAGTCTGTGACTATATTGCTGGATTTGGATACAAATAACTGATTATGTAATTATGTAATTAAAAGGATAATAAAAAAATCACTTACTTACAACCTACTGTCTAGTATTTTGGTGTCAAATATGAATCTTTTAGTCTAGACTTGGTCCAAAAAGCATAGCATTAGGCAACTTTATTAATGCTTTGGGTATGATGCAACAATCAAACAAATCTGACCCTTGCTGCTCTGGGTTTTGACACTAATTCCTCCCTAGTATGATATTCTATTTGGAGGAAAAGTGACACTCTCCATTTTGGCCATTGATATTCTTACTAATAGACCAACATGAAAATTGAACCTTTTTTCTCAAAATTCAAACATTTCCAGAATTGTGGCATCACACTTTCCCTCTGCATTGCTTATAACGAAACCAATCTGCTTTACAAGGACTCAGAAAAACTATTTCTACAATCTAAATATACGGCTGAATCATGAAATATATTGTGCCTGACATAATAAATAAAAAGTGCCAAAGTGGTGGTATAGGTTGTGTGGGATATGTAAATGGCAACAAGAACTTGAGTTACTTGTCCTGGTGGCACAATTTGAAATCAATGCCTTGCATTCCGGAGTGTATCATATTTTGCCAGTTCTGACTTGAAGCAAAAATACTTCTACTCCCTTAGAGCCCTTAAAAAATTGTCAGATCATTTTTATACTTTTTATTTGGGAAGATGTACAAAGATCCAGGCTATGTTTAAAAGCAATCACCTGCATTACAATGCAACTCTTAATAAGGAGCAATAACTTGGATTAAATAAGGCAATGATGAAAAGCTTACAAGTTGGGGTGGGCACTGATGACATGATGAATTTAAGGTTGCGAATACACCAGTTGGTTATTTGTTGAAAAAAAAACCTGACTGAGTTTTCACATTTATAAGAAATATGCTTTGTCCATAAGACTCATTTGACATAAAAGCTTGCACCAGGGTAATTTCAGTAGATTGGTGAAATGCTAAGAGCTATCTTGATGGGTTGAGTATAGGTAGGTATACACTGCCTGACACAATTTCTTGTTATTCTCTTATTAGTTACCTTAAATAAAACTCTGTTACCATAACATGAGTAGCAATAGCAACTTTAACTCACTGATATCAGGATGTGCCTTTTGGTAAAAGTATTTTAGACTGCTACGCAATTTATAATTACTGGCTTTCGTGACACACCTTAACGTAAGGAGCTCTATCCACTCATTACACAAACGTCAACTTTACAAGTGTGTTGCAACTGTAAATGTTGATATTGTACCTTTTATTGGTGTTATCAAGAGGGCCAATCTGTTATATGATGAAGGACATGATGTTTGCATGTTTGGTAGTATTAGGGGCAGATTATAATGAGAGACTTACAATATGGCAAAGCTAATAAGAGAGTGAGAGTCATTTAACTTATTTTCAACTAACCACATTTGTGCAGACAGAAGGACATTCTCCTTACATATTCCCAAAAACTCCTTTAACTCTAATGCCTTTTTTGCTCTGTTTAAAGTCTCTTTTCCCATACATGGGGTTTGATGGTGCCCATAAACATGGGACTTGTTTCTGGAGCATAGAGCACTTTAAAAGTGGATACCCTTCCTGACATCACCAATGGCCCTTCTGGGATTTGAACCCTGACCCTCTCGATCTGAAGGTCAGGAACTTATCCACCAGACCATGGTGGCTCTCATTCTCAGCATATTCTTAAAGAATTTTTATTTTCTCACGGTCATTTTGTTGAAGAACATGTTAAATATGAGAAACTTTAGCCCCTTATGAGTACAATTGTTTTAAGTTCAGGAATTGAACTGCATACTAAAACAACTATTTGACTGAAACAAATATATGTGCAACCACCAATGTTACGAAAGTACATAAGAGACATGTAGATCTTGGATACTTGATGCAACAAAGCGGCAAGAGTGAAAGTACTTAGATTGGGGGTAATTTGCTAATTAATGCTTATATCTGCAATTAAAAGTAGCACTCTTGTGTCTTACAAGTTAATGACCCCCCACTGGGAAAAGATAACTGTCCTGTACATCATGGCAGCTTTGTGACCCTAGTTACTTAAACGCATGTCATGTAACTCACCCTTAATGTGACCAGCAGTTGAATGGCATTGCAATGTGATGGTGGCACTGGAAGTCCATACCATGAACAAGTTCGGAAGAAGAATAGATAGCCAAACACATAAGCAAATGAAGCCAGATGGCAAATTCTGTAATACAAAATAACAATAATAGTGTCATGACAAGAAGCATTTATTTATGTTATACTTACATATACAGATAAAAAGACTCCAAACACATAGTTTCATTTGTTGATCTAATAATACTTACCACAATTTAGCAGCAATATGCTTTCATGATTAATTCCAGGTGATGAACCCCGTTGCTCATGGTAAATAAAAAGTAAATACCAATTTGCATAAAAACAGTATCTATTTACATGCTAAAATGTCTTGATCCATAGTAGAGAGTTCAAAGACAACATATACAAAGTAAAAATTAATTAAACTGAAGTCTTCTCTACAAATGAAACAATTTAACACTTATTCAAAAGTGTTTTATAACTCAATTTTCTATCCAATGTTTCTATTTATTTTCAGCAATGGTTTTAAGATATTTCCAGTTGAGCATATTTGAACACATGAAACCAAGAGGTGTTCATCAACAACTACAGACCAACATCCACTTTTGCCAAAACTGTTCAGCAAGGTGTAGGAGGAAGACTTACAAAACCAGAAACCATCTCTGAAAGCAATACTCATTTCTTAAAATGTAATGAATTGAATAACCAAAAGAAGGGTGTAGACAAATGCTTACAGTTCCTTTTTACGTCTTTCTTACCACACGCATATGCATGTAGGCTACTCTTATCAGAAGTTAAAAATCATTTTAGGTCATAGATAAGTTACATTGTTGCATACATTTTCTCTACCCCTCTCACCAATACACTCACCAATACACGTTCCCTTTACTTTCTTAATATTTAAGTCCTCGGATCTCTAGCTAGAGCTCCGTATGGGATTTTAAGACCTACTACCAACACTCACGCTGCAATTTTCTCTTCTTAAGAAATTTCCCCATTGAATGTCACAAACAAGGCCTTCAGGCCCTACGCCTCCATAATGTAGGGGTGGTTAGGGCCGTGCAGCAGGAAGGCAGTGAGATGTGCAAGGTTGCTTACAAGGTGGTAGGAACACGAAAATATGTGCAGATCACGGAATCAATTTGCATGCTTTGCTGGTCAAACGTACTTCGTGTTTACAGATTTTTAAACCAATCAAGTCCGTCTAAATGACAGAAAGTGAAGGGGACAAACAGCAATCAATTTTCATTTCCCAATCCGGTTATTGATTTATGTAAGGCTCTCGCTCAGTATGCAATACTCTCGCTAAGTATGATCATAAAGGGGAGGTTACTCAGTATGAAAAATTATTACGTGATGATATTTTCTTGGAATTATGCCACCAACCGTGTCCTTAATCCTCTTATATTAACTTCGTAACTAACCTCTATATCAACTTATCCCTAGAGCCCGTCCCTGTCATCCTGTCAAAATTGGAACATATTCTTCACGGGCCCTCGTTACACACTATATTGGCCAGCCCTAGGTATTATTGATATATGACAATGAGTAAAGAGAATTGAAGTTATGCGCACCACTACTCAAGATATTCTGGGCGATACGATCTATATCAAGATTGTAACCGTGGCGTTAAGTGTTCACTCACCTCGGCCCAGTTATATTCACTACAATGAAATTTCCAATAATCGCTAAAAGCGAGTGCCAGATTCCCTTTAGACCAACGGTACTTAACGCAATCAGGAGTCCAGCAGCAGTACATAACTTCTGCTTTAAAGCAGGTGGGCCAGCTGTTTTCACATAATGCCCGAACGGGATAGATGAAAAGAGTAGTATCACATATATAATATCATCCCTAGACATTTCGTATAGTTATGAATCTCTCTTGAACAAATCCTGTTAGTAACTGGTAATGGAGGAATGATCCGATCTGACTTCCTGGTGTCCCATAAACCCTATTCCTCTTGATTATGTAAAAGCCAACTGTTACTGTTGATCAGAATTGCGCAAAAATTTGCAGTGCACATGAGCAGGTGGAAAGATTGTCGTATTTGCCTCGTAGTGAATTTAACCTCTTTTCGACATAACATTAAGAACCGCCCAGGAGGTTGGGTCAGAGTTACATTTGACCACAGACTGTCTCCGCAATACACCTTTCCAGATCCTTAATCAAATACCTTTACCGATAGAATTGCTGGACGAGAGGATTTAGGCGTCAAATTTACTCGCTTCCCTAATGTACGTCAAGCAAAGCCACCGTTCAGCACATGGCGGTCAGACTTTTGCGTTTTTCATCTGTCTTTCGAAGACGATAGCTCCTCCGTTGACGGTTTTTTTCTAGTAAACTATCAGAAATTGGAATTATAAGCTCAGGGAGGCAATACAATACACAACTGATTCAGATACAGGAGCTTTTAGTCCCAATTTTAGGTTTCATTCAACTAGGGTTGAGAGCGACTCCTTCAATATGAACTATTCCGATTTTCTCATGCCTTTTTTACTGTGATGACCATGGAAGACCAATATTGGAACAAGTGTACCGTGTTCCGTGACAGTGTAAATAATTCTGATTGCGGGACGGTAGCAATCGGAGAAAGTGGCCCCACGCTTTGCCGAAGTATTGCTTTTGAATCCACTGAATGGATTTTGTTTGTTTAGACAATGGTGTGCTACACTGCCGCTCTCCCCTTGAAAACCATTCCTACGCCTCTGGTTTGAACCAGTGCTGGAGTCGTATACTGTGCCTTGAGTTGGGCAGGTACCCTATATAGGTTTGGTAATCACCCACTTGATTTGCTTATCCTTTTTTAGTCTCATTTTTTCTCACTTCCACTGTGATTAATGAACATCAAAATATTGCCTCTGTCGTTGATCAAAACAGAGACGACGGAGAAGCACTATCAACGCTATTAGTCGAATAGGGGGCGCACACACACACACACACACTCATATCATGCGGCATTCTTTTCTATAATAAACTTATACAAAGCTATCAAACGCTCGCAAGGCGGAAGGTTTTTATAAGTGGGGGGGGGGGGGGCAGGTGTACAGCGGTATGATTGCGTTGCTACGGTGTGGGGTCATGTAACAAACATTTTTTATCAAAAAATCCATTTCACATGAATAAATTTTAAAGAGAACATCATCAAGACACATTTTTTAAAAAAAGATAGGGCTACAAAGTACATTTTTATTATAAGTTGCTATACAATTGACGTTGGATTTTTAGAATAATTTTGGAATATAATTGGAATACCTCAGTACATCTTTACTATGTATGAAAGGGAAAGATCGTCATCCTTTTGATAAAATGCACGATTCACTTTCAGGCATGATAGGCGTACGAAAATTGCATCTTTTCAAGAAGATTACCAAATATACTTTGAAAACGTGACCATCTTAATGTGTGAGGGCTATTAATTAACCCTTGATTTACTTAAAATGAATTTCATTTGGCAAAACTTTTTTCCATGGATGCAATGATTTTACACCTCCAACTACTTATGATCACTTAAAGATAACTACTATAAACCGATAGTTGTTAAATGAAAGGAAATTACTTCTTCAGTTTACTTTATTAACTAAAAATCATCTTTAAAACAGCTTCGAAACGTTAGGAGATTGGTAACGTAGCTGACTGTACGTCAAGAGATAGCATTTAGCGCAAGTTGAATTGATACTTTCTTAAAAGTCCTTCTCAAATGGAAAGAAGTCTTTTCTTTCTTGAATATTTGCTACAATGTCAGCAAAGACTAGGGCATGGATAGTTTAGCATACACCCTTAGGCTCTGTTTACATTATGCCGTTTTCATACGAAAACGTAGCAAAATGATGCCGGATTGGCCTTGCGTTTACATTGAAACGTTTTCCTAGCCGACATCAATTGAAGACGCTTTTGAAAACGGAATCATTTGTAAACGGTATCAGTAGTCACAATGTAGACACTTGAAAACAGAAGCTTTTCATGCCGGATTCCGTAAGGTGATGATTGTGCTTTTGTATTTTTCTCACAAACCCTCACTTGCTAATGTTGAAATTGTCTCGTTTAGGTGATCAGCTGGCCTCTTATGGAATTCGGCATGAAAAGCTTCAATGACTTAGTAGTAGTAGGTTACTTTCAGATCATCTCCAATGATGATAAGGGTTTAATTCATTTATCATGGTTGATAGTTTATATATCATCATTTCTGCAAAGTGGATAATTAAATATGCAATTGTCACATATATGTGTTCACGGAAAAAAAGACATTATTGCTTCGACACTGTCTTTGATTAAACACGGGACCTCTCACACAATAAAACCCAGTCAGTCTGTGCTCAGGGTAGCGCAAAAGTCATTATAAAGAGAGGCAAACATCATCCTCCACACATTGCAAACCCCGGTTCCCTTCCTTCATGTTTACCTGCTTTGCTGTGGCTAGTTGCATTCAACATATATCTTGTAATACGAAAATAGTAATGACACTTATACACAAATACAGCTCTCGAGACATACAGATGTAGAGCATACACAAGCAGGAGATAAACGTATAATACGTGACACGTGGATTAGGTTAAAAGGTCGTAGATTTCTATTAGCTTCAACCTATAATTTACGTACAGTATATACAGATATAATATTGCTTATCAACAAAATAAATGCATACAAATTCGTTGGTTTCCATTCTTTGTATTGGCATCTGTCATTGGTGCAAACAAGATGGGAATGCATGGTTTTGCATCCTGTTTCTTTTTTATCAAAATAGACGTCCTTGTCCCTACAATGTCGTATCTATAAATATTTACACACGTCAAATTGAAATACATATTAAGTATAAATTACAGGTGCATATCGTTTATACAATTCATGGATAATTCAGCAGTGTACTAATTTCCTGTCATATTTAGAAACCACGCCTAGTGAAGCAAAAACGGACGTGTTCTTTGGGACACATCAAATATGCTATTGTGCCTAGAAAACCTTATAAGTGGTGTTTCTCAGAGATAAGTTACAAAATTAATATAGTATTGGAATAAAAGATAAACAAAGTCTGTTTGTGTAGATCTTTTACCAGAAATGGCCCACGTCATAGGGCGGAGGAGTGGATTCCCTTCACCTTGTCTCTCTTCAATTGAAAACTTGCTGGGATCAAAGGTATTATTTAGTTTCTTACTTGAATGGAAAATCTATTTTTGCCTTTTTCATTTTGCTTAATTTCCGAAAAATTTGATTTTCTAGAAATCCTTGATTTTTAGGTTTAAAAAAATTAGGTCCACGCAACTCCCAAATGTTGAAAAATGTAAAAATTACGGCTTGGCATTTTTTAAAAGTTTTTTGTCATTTTGGTTTTTTATGTTTGGCACATTTTGGTAATATTTTTATTCTTGAAATTGTGTTCAAAAATATATAGCTAACTTTTCGCTCCTATCTTGTGCCAAACGCTTACCCACGAAGTCATGATGATTAGTTAACTCACAAGAGCATTCCCGGAAACAACATTTTCTTGAGCTCTTATTGCCTTGCGAAAATTTTCTCCTGTGAAATTTTTTATCCTAAAAGTTACTTGATATCATTCCTTTGTATAAATCCATAATTTTGTTTTGGATTTTGATACATTTTCCAATATGGCGTTTTCGTTCGCCAATTTATCAAACGTAATTAGTTATATCGGGGCTTTCAGTGTTGAGACGTAATAAAACATGAAATCATTGATGAAATAGTAGATATAAAGGAACCAATGGCGTTGCCAGCCTGGGGACCTATAAGCACCTACCCACCAGTACATACAAATGCCTCTACATAAGCCTTTACAACATAGTGCACTGCATACTAAAATAGTTCAAAATTAGGTTGAATGCTCCTCACATCCACATAAAATAAACTGGTTACGCCCTTGCGAGGAACCCTTTGTCTTACAACAATGTACCTAGCTATCACAGAGTGGACTGATATAAGATATTTGTGCCAAACAACGTTACAATATTCTTTTTTCTCCTTGACTGTTTCCATCTATCCTTAAGGGATGACCTTGCTTTTTCCTGTTCTTTGATCATCTTCCTTAATTTGAAGGCATCTTCTGCCATTATGACAAGTCGACCAGATTCCAAAGGTCCTGTTTGATCAACAAAATTCTTGAACAGGCTTTCAGGTCTTTGAAGAAGCTTTTGAGGCTCATCAAATTCAGCTATTCTCCCTTCTTGTATGACCTTTGGAAAGAAAATTTGGAGCAAAAAGTCAAAACACAAATCTACCTCTAAAATTAGTAGTAGATTAAGTATCATATGTATCGGGAACCAAATAGAATCTTCGGTCTACAGGACTCACGATAATTCTTGAAGCAAAAGTTACATTTGATGTCTGTCTATAAATGGTTCATTTACAAATCAGGCATAGTCGCTAATTGGGCCACTACAGCCATTGAGGGTGCACATCATTTACATTCTGCTTCTGGAAAATTATATATTTTTATTACAACTTTTTACTACTTTCTTAATTCAAATCAAAGCATATCGAGCAGTCTGTACTACTTTTGAGTCTCGAATAGTAAAGAATGTTTGACAATTTTTCAGAATCTAAGAGACAGAGAAAGATGGATAAAGAAAAAATGTAATTTCACTTGATAATAGCAACATGCTAATCAGTAAAAAAACTGAAACCACTAAAAGGCACCAAAGCTTTGGAAAGATAAAGGACCGTAAAATATTGTTTTAAGAAATACGATCTCTATAATCTCTTTATTTTCTATAAGTAAGAAAGAGAAAATTTTCTCCTTGAACATGAAAAAGGGTTAGAATAAGAAAGCACTGATTAGAGCCCGTGTATGCACGTGTCACTATTGATATGTTGCCATTGAAGCCTTAAAGGCAAATCTATTATACTGAATCAGTTCTATTCCAAAATCATACCATTACTCGATCTGAATCCATAATAGTGTTTAGCCGATGAGCAATTGTTATCACTGTACAATCCTTGAATTTTTCTCTAATGGTTTCTTGGATCAGCAGGTCCGTTCTGCGCAAATGAAAATAAATAAATTTTACAAATCACAGCGTCTCACAAGAAATCTTTACGCGACACGTTCAAAAGAAATAAACCTACCATCTCACTTTATATAGATTTAAATTCAAGGAGTGCAAGGGATTGAAGAGAGTGGGTGGCATCGACGACCATTATTTACAAGATGTCGTTTTCCCCTTTCTATGAAAAAGGGTACATAATTTGCTCTAAGGTAGAACAAAATCAAAGAAGTGCAACATCTGGTCGCTACCAATAAAATTGCATACAAGCAAATTAGGAGAGGGTAATCAGATCATATGTGGAGAGCCCCATATAGTTGGATTGGCTGTAGAGGACAATGTTTTCTTGAATCAGATGGACTCCTTTATACTCTAACAGATACAAACAAGAACAGAAAATAAACAAAACTCCTATTTTATGACCATGAGGTTTCAGATTTACTGTAGAATCAAATGTATGATTTTTGGGGCACTATATGAAGGCAACAAGAAAGAATACTCACTCATTATCTACACATGCTGTAGCCTCGTCAACCAGCAAGATCTTTGTCTTTCTTAGTATAGCTCTAGCGAGACACATTAATTGCCTCTGCCCAACGCTTATATTAAGACCAGCCTCTGCTAACTCCGTGTTTAGTCCTTGGGGTAATCTACTGACAGCGTCTTTGAGCTGCACCTTGGGAAATTGTAAAGCAAAATTATTTACATGACATACGTCCACTAGGGTATAAAATTCTTTAGGTTTATATTCAATAAAATAGGTGTTTTTCTTGTATTTGGAATTTTTTCTGCTGATACGAGACCATTGGTTGTATCAAGTGAAGTGTCTTTCTAAAAAGCAGTTTTTGAAAACACGCGCAATAGAAGACAATCTGTCACTACTGGGATCCCAACTGAGGGTGCATCTGTCATCAAAGCCTGATCATTTCTTCTCAAAATCATACCTCCTTTTATATCTGGTTTACATGTTGAAAAGGGCCAAGTTATAAGTGAGCCATCCCCAGTGTCCTGATATTTGTATATAATAATAGAGTGGAAGGGAAGCAACCCAAAGGAAGACTAAGGAAATCCTGGAACGAGACCATCCAGGAAGACCTGTGCGCCTGGAATCTGACCATGTAAATGGTGGATAACTAGTACGCTTGGAGGAAGAGACTACGAGAAGCCAGTAGACAGTCCAACACCCTTAGAGGGTCCAACGGAAGTTAAACGCATGATGATGATGATGATGATGAATTATAGCTTGTCATGAACTGATATAGATACAATAACAATTGCAAGCTAAAAGGATGCCTGAAGATTAGGAGGGCCATGGACATTCATGCCAAAATAAGAAAAAACATCTAGTTACTACTAAGGAAATACATGTGGGTATGAAGGACCATTTACTTAACCAATTTTTAAGTATTTGGTGGGAACGTTTTTTGAAGGAATGACACGTCGCCTCTTTAAACCTGATTTTTTCGTAACATATGGTGATGCTCATTTATGATACACCTTCATCGTGATACCAGTACCAATGATGGAGACAGTTCTATGCAGTATTAACATGCAGTACAGTCTTGTACTTCTCCTGAACAGAGAGGCGAGAAAGATGCAATACCACTACTGTAACCAGGTGTGGCTTCGCCATTTACTTAACTTAGATTTGTATCTTTTATGCTCTGAAGAATGTTTAGTGTAATAGCTTCCAACTTGAACAAGATATAAAACGCAGAGAAAACCTGCACTCAGATGGAGGATTCTATCTTTAGTATGCGTTATTGTTTTGGGACTTTGCACAGCATTTTGGTAACGAAGTAAATGAAGAAAATATACGATGCTGCATTTCAGAAGGTAGGTATAGAATACATGATCAAGAATTATTCAAAAGTTGGACAGGGAGCATGGTATTGCCGGTGACGAGTTGCTCCGAGAATGTAAAAGAGCCGGTAGCTTAATCTTGCTTTGGCAGCATTTGATAGGCGAGATGGCTTCCGAAAAAATCATAACTTCAGCTTATCTGTTAAAATCGTTATGGAAAACCTTTTTATGGCCGACGTGACTCAGCCTTGAGATGAAAAACTAGGAGAGATTTGCCTTTTGCCAACCCAAAGTTATATGAAATCCTTCTATAACCGATATGATAGAGATTGCAAGGATTTGCACACCTTTTTTTACTTCATGCAACAGGAGAGACTATGCTTTTCTCTGATTTAATCTAAGGTACAGGCAAGTAATAAGGATGACAATTTATCCAGACACAAAACTGTTTCAAGATAAGATATATTTAATTTTGTTTTGGAAAGGTATTTATCTGTCGCAAGTTATCAAGAGTTGCAATAGTGATACTGCCAGTTGGCCGACAGTCTCTGTATAGTTGCATATACAAGACTTTTATCAGGTTTATTACGTGGAATGCGGCACAAAACCGCCCGCAAGGAGACTGCTCGCAATGAAAATATCTCCCAGGAGTTGAGATTCGAGAAGACAAATCCTCGTTGCGCCTTCGTTTTCACCTTATTTTATCCCAGTAAGGTTGGAAGTGTGACAGGAGAAGGAACAGCATACGTTAAAGCTATTAAACTAGCGGTAAGTTACCTCCTCAAGTGCATCCCATATGTCTGCGTCGTGGAATTCTCCAAAAGGATCCAAGTTCGCTCTTAAAGTTCCACTAAATATTACAGGATCCTAAAACGAGGATGTTTCACACGTTAATGGGTTTTTAGGGTTATTATATGCGCATAAAATACACAAACACCTACTGCTCCTACTATGTCCTGTGCTCTCAACAGGTAAGATGATGTTAAACTTCGGTGTTAAGGCAGCATAAAATAGCTCTAGTTTGAAAGACCATGATGTAATAGCAGTTTAGAAATATTAGGGGTGTAGGAGAGCTTTCAAAACTGACGAGATTGAGTAAATACGGTAATAGGCAAATTTGGCTAACAGTTGGACGACTATGAAATTTTGAAAAGGGATTAGAAACAAAGAGGTAGCGATGTAACTATCAGCCTGCTAACGAAAAGTAATTTTATGATTGCATCTTTTGGAGCAAAAGCATGACTTTTTTACTTGTTTAAAGGGGGTTTTAGACAATTCTTTGACCAATTGGTGCAGTAGGGGTGTGACACACACACAAACACAGGGAGACACTTTCTCTGAAGATGTCAGAAATTGAAACAGTAACAAATGCAAACAACATTGAGAAGATAAAGCCAAGACCAGGATAAGAAATAGGAACATTTTCATTTCGTTTGTCTACTTGATAAAAAAAATGGCAACAAGTTCATCATTTAAAGCCTAGTTTCACTAAACACCTTCCATTATCTCTCTGTTTTCCCTCATGAGCCTTCGTTCCATTCGCGAGCTGTGAAAATTTGGAATCAAAGGGTCAGCTCCAGGGCGTCTAAAAAAATTAGCTAGAAAAAATTATCTTGATGACTTTTGCATAAATCCTGTTGTGTTAGTTAGCAAGCAATTAAATCAACTAATACTCGAGGTTCGTATGACACTGGATTAAACCTTTAGCGTTTCAGCAGTAATACTGATGTCCATCTTGAAAAGGCAAACAATAGGAAAACAAGAAAGAGGTTGGCTTTTGATAAAGGTCAGTTTATAAGATCTGTAGGTAGAATTATATTTTGCAAATTATTTTTGTCATAACAAATCCGGCAAAGTGTTATTATAGACACACAGTATCTACCTGAGGTATAACAGAAATCCTACTCCTTAAATCTGGTAAACTTAGCGACGTTGTCGAGATTCCATCGATCCTCACAGTTCCAGTCACTTTGGCCATTCGCAGCAACATTGCAATTATGGAAGACTTGCCAGCTCCTGACCGTCCTACGACTCCGACCTATAATTGAAGCACAATGAATTTATTCAGATGTCAATAGATGTATCTATTAAGACAAAATGGAACAATGTGTAGTTATGCCATACCAAAATCGTACACGTACGAGCATTCACGAGTAAATTAAGGCCCACAAGAGTACAGATCAAAATGCCAGAAAATACCAGAAGCGTTTCTGATCAATGTTGCAGCGTTTACACTACTCATTGGGCATCCAAACTTGTTTAAGTGTACCTCCAGTGGTGAGATTTTTTTATATTTGTACATTATGTTTCAAGGAATCAAACTGCAATATTAGATTTGGTCTCACGTACCTGTTTTCCGTAGTTATACGTGACTCGTTAACGAACTTTCCAGAGCGAGGCATATTTTGACGTCATAAGGAACAAATCTGTCGTCATAAGGAACAGGGAAGTTCAGTTGTTGATGCTAAAAATTCAATATCAAGCAAACATGTCGCCGGCCAGCAGTGCAGTCACCTCTTGTGCACGGTTTTACGACCCATTAGATTTTATGGTTACCTTACTTCTGAGTAGCCAATCAGAGGCGCAATGACCTCGTTGTTGTGTTGTAATTGCCTCATGCATGTTTAATCTTGAGAAGAAGTCTTCAAGTTGAGTTTATCAAAGATGGACGTCTTAATATTGCGTTCACTCAGTTTAATACCACTCATTATGTGACGTTGGTATGCGAGCTTTGCCCAAAGTAAGAGACAATGATACATGATGTCATAAAATCAAAAAAATGTGTGAAAGACTTCATTCCTAACATTACCTTTTCTTGTGGCCTGATGCAAAAGAAAAGATTCTTTAGTATAAAAGGCATTGAAGGATGGTATGAAAATGATACACTTTCGCCTGTGATTACTCCATATTTCGGCCAATCCCTTGAAAGATTTTCTTTTGTTGGATTATCTGGTTCCGGTTCAAGCATAGAATATTCGCGAACTCTCTCAACTGACGTCATCTACAAACCAAATACATGAGTCCTTACAATACAGTCACCTAAAGCTCTGATGCAACAGACTTCTTCATTGAAAAGTTTGACTCTCTTACAATGAATGACAATACAATTAGTTTGAATAATCGGCAGCAAAATTTTAGGTGTACATAAAGCAATAATAAATCACATACGAGGCAGAGTCAAAAATTTTTGAAGAAACACAAACTTTTATCAAACATTTACCTGCTTCTTGTAGTAGATGCCACATTAAGAAAGAACTAGAAATATCGGACGTTTTTCTATCGGACATTGGCTGCTATGAAAGTAGTGTCAGACTCCATAATCTGACATTTTAGTGTCCGAATTTTTTTCGGTTACTGTAGACGGCGAATCCTATACGAAGGTCATAGGGTGCTTTGCTTAATTTAATTTTTAGGCTGTTTGATCGTTTTTTTATGAGGAAATACCACGTAGTATGATATAGAAGAACAGTAAGAAAAACAGTGACATTTGCCGCTTGACATGTTTGGAATCGATGGGTGGATCTAGGGTGGCGATCGATGTGGTAAAGAGAGTAGCTGATTTCAGGGTCAGGTTTTAGAATCTTTATCAAAACATCAGCGGTGTACTGTGCATCATGGTACTATGGTTTGATCTTCCAGTCAAAACATTACTAAAATAATCACGTTTCATTAGAATTTCACAATAAAATCCGAGAAACCAATTACGTAACAGTATTTGAGTATTTTAAAAATAACGAGAGCCTCAGTACCCCATCCTTCAATACAGCAGGTTACAAGCATTGAACAATCAAGGCTTGATTTTCATGAGGCTCTTTGGCGGGACCCACTTTGAGCAACCAACTACTTCAAACGTACCTGCTGAAGTAATCAGAAGCATAAATTAGGCCACTAAATTAGGTTTTGGTACGAGCCATAGTGAGCCATAGTGAGCCATTTTACAATTTGAATTTTAAGTCTTGAAATTTAGAGCCTGAAGGCATTTCACAAGGCCCTTGACCTATTCCAAATACTCTTTTAATATGTTTTACTCTGTCAATGCTTTGAATTACCATAACCGGTCACGAGCATTGAGTCACAGGCCTGTCAGGGACGTAATGTGATATATTAGGTTTTCAAACAGACTTACATTTGTTGGTTCTTATTACATTTTTATAAACCAAAGCATGGTTATCAGGGATGCGTAGAAATGATAGGAAGTTAAATGCCGAGAGTCTTGATTGTTGCAATTGATATGAAATATTTCAATGTAGCTTATGATTTCCGAACAAGGTATCACAGTTGTCAAGTACTGCGGAAGATGGGTAGCATGGGAACTACAGTTTCTCCACGTTCTTCAGAAATAAATGAAGCTTGACAACAACACGTTCTTAAGAATATAGAATACGCGAGTTCCGCGCAAAGGCTCTGTTTCTAAATATAATCTGTGACGTCACAGATCGCCATGAGGACCGGGCAAACATTTCAGATTTTGAGCACGTTCGTGAAGGAAAGTAACAGGCAGTGAATTCGTCTCTCTGTAAATCTCGCTCATTATTCCTTA